>JANSTT010024224.1:3737-38253 GCA_026745375.1 Platyura marginata | reverse complement strand
TATTGAGTTGCTGACAAATTTTACGAACAAAACAAACTTATGTATAAATCTTAGATCAAACGAAATATGAATTGAAAGGTTTTTATACAAAAATATTCAAAATATTATTTTTGAAACAAATGTATTCGAACATTTCATTTATATGCAAGTAAAATGACGAAATGATTGAGGATTAATAAGTTTTTAGACTCACCAGAATTTATCATAGAAATTCCAACTCTACCAGACAAAAATTAAATGTTCAATTTAAATATGACAACGACCCGGATTTCTAAACGTCAATATGTGTTCTCTAGATAATTAATAGTGCTTGTGAAATCAAAGTCAAATGGAATAAAAATTGAGAGTATAGATATTCTAAGCACAAATTGTCAATTGACAAAGGTGAAGATGAGAAAAGCCCTTGTTTCCGACAAGAAGCATATATTTTTGAAAACTGAAGAAATAATCGATTTCATGGAATGTAGGACATAACAATAAGAAAAGGGCTGCCAAGTATGCGACGAAGCTTCCACAAATGTACTAAAATACCTCTTAAATACAATCTATTAATTTTGAGTAAATATGAGCGCCAGGATCAATTTTGTATGAGAAAGTGTATTTTTGTATGGGAGGACCTCCCCAAAATGAACATTTCTATAAACTATTTTCACCAAACATTTTCCCAATTTATTTTATAATTTTCTTTAATTTTTTTTTTCAATTTAATATAAGAATTTTGGGAAAATGCCCATTTTAAAGTAATTTAGTATGGCGGGTCCTATAAGGGTTAACGGGGAATCAAAAATTGTAACCTCCTTTTATAAAAACTTTTTTGAATTTACAATTTCTCAATATATAGGAATAAATATAAGTAAATATAGAGATAAGATTTTGTCAGAAATATGCATATGCAATTTCTTTCCTATATTTTCTTGTTTAAACTTATTAAGTCTAGACAACCTCAGTATTTATTAGATAACTTACAACTATGAACTTCTCTACGTAAATTTAATTTGATTATTCCTATCCATATTTAGTTAAATATAGACTACATAGGTACTTATTTTTTCATGCATGGGATTATATTATTTAATTAACATCCTGTCTGTGTTAAAAGTAAATCAATTAAGTATCGAAATTAATTTCGAACCCGAATATTTACTATATGTTTGTTATTGTTTTTTTTTCTCGGATTCCGAACAATTGAGTAAGAACCTAATCAGATCTCTATTACATCTTTAACAAGCTACTTGTCTATCGATTTAAAACTTTCCGACAATTCCGAAAGAAGAAGTAGCACAAACGAAATAGATACCCCAGCTACTATTTGGGGGTAAAAACACTTATGTATATAACGATAAAAATGTTGACTTGCAATAATTAACTTTTTATTTTATTTTATTTAGCAACAGAAACTTTCCAGCCAACATTAAAAGTTTCTGATGAAAAACTTTTTAAAATCGGACTATATTTTCTGTCTTTTTTGTCTTTTAATGACTTTTTTTTTAAATTTAAAGCAACGTATTGTGTAACTACATAAATATATATTATACAATAACGACGGCTGCAAACCGCTACTATGTACACTACTTTCGTTTTTATGCTTTGCAGCATTTCATTAATTATTTCCCACAAATTATATTTAAACCAGTAAAGAAGGAATCATTGGCTACGATTTTGTCTATACAACAAATATATGTATGTATATGTATTGAGTAAATTGTATAGAAATGATTAAAAACCCTAGAAATGATATAAAATTGAAAAAATCATGTATGTATGTATGTATGTCGTGGAACTTTTTGGTCTATGAATGAAATCTCTATAATTGTTATCATATTCATATTTTCTACATCCCGATCTCCTTTCGAGTAAATGAATGGTTTATAACGGAAATACATATATTATATATTTAATTTAATTTATAAAATATATTTTAACATATTTTAATTTCACGAAAATGAAAATGGTGTTAAAATTGTTTTTTCTACGATGAGTATTAAGGAGAAAATCCGACAAATCTGTTAAATGTGCCAATACTTTGTCATATAGAGATGTGTATTAAGAAGTAAATACAACAACATTCTGGATGCTTTCCCAAAGTTTAGTGTGCGAACGTACAATCGTACATAAATGTTTGTACAATACAGAGATGGCAAGAAAAATTAACAAAAAAAGTCCTCTGAAAAGTTTGCGGAGAGCTGCCTTAGAGCCATCGACATTTCATATGTATTATGTAATTAACAGAGAAACGGATAATTTGTTTTGTTTGGGCTCATTCGTTGATGATAAATTGTAAATAGTTTCCGTTCTGATTTTAACTATAATCTATTAGACAGGATATTTTAAAGGAGATAGGATTATGATAAATTATGTAATTAGTTTGTGATAATCATTCAATGTGAAAACACAAATTTGATTTATGTTTATTATACTACCTATACGCTAGGTTTAGGAAAACATAATAACCTTAATTCAATAATGTTTAAAGAATTATTATTATCAAGAGAGTTATATCGAGTTTTATCTACTTGAACGAAATAAATAATAAAAATATGTCGGACAACGCAAGAGTAAATTTTAATACCCAGCAAAGTTATATAAAAAAAAAATAGAAAATTATTTTGTAATATCCATAAATAAAATCATGTCTAGATAAGACTATAGATGACAAGAGCTTTTAAATCGACATTTCATAATCATTGGCATGATCGGTGAACCAGAATTAAGTCAGGTAAAATGAACATTAAAACAGATTTTTTCAGAGAAAATATTAAAATATGATTTCAGCAACATAACGTCCAAAATAAAGGAACATTTTATAGATATGTACTTGTACATAAAGAAGAGCTTTAAGATGGGGCTTTTAAAATAAATAGAATATAGGTAGGTAGTTGGCGAAGAAATGGTTCATCAAAAATAACAGCAGTAACATAATTCTACCACCTCCTACATACTCGTACATCCAATATGCTATGCATACAATATAATTTAAGGTACACCTTTTATTGTTTAAGGATTTATATGAACAAACCAAAAACCTCTTGTTTTAAGCAACACTTTGCTGCTACACGATATGGGTGTTGTATAAATGATTCTAAAGTAATTATAAAGCTGTAACGCTTCAGATAGCACTTTCAAACTTACAGCACCAATGTTTTGGGATATCATACCATCAGGCAATTATATTCAGCTGAATAAGTTAAAGCTCAGCCAAAAGACAGATTTATGTTAACCTTTCGTTATATGTTATTTTAGTACTCTACCATTACTTATATGTATATATATCTTTACCTATGTTTTGGCATGTTTTTCGTATCAAAAATAAATAGAGAGATGATATTTGAAAGCAATTACATTTTTTTTAGTTACGTACATAAATGTAGGTAAATATATTGCAAAAAAATATAGATCTGATATGTATATTCCTTAGTCTATTGATGGCATGAACAGTGGCGAATCCTTAAATACGAGAAAGGGCATGCAATAAGCAATTCGTATTTCTAACTTAAGGCCACTTTCTCGTTTGACGAAAAAAAAGTTTCTTGATTTTCAATGAAGTATATTATTTAAACTATTCAGCTATATTTTGAAACTATTGAAATACAAAAAAAAAAATTTTTTATATTAATTTATGTAGGTTTTAAAGCATTTTTACGGAAATGGAAAAAAGTGATGAAAATCGCTTGCGTACATGATTTCGGAATTTTTTGAAAAATCAAAAAGGCGTTGTTACATATTTTTTTTTGCTTATTGATTATAGAAACAAATTTTCAATATACCACGTGTTCATCACAAAATTCTTTCTCACTATGCAATTGCAAATGCATGCAAGCAAACGAACCGACCAGACAGTGCTGTCGTTGTCAGAGTAGTAGAATTTTACCAAAAACGGAGTATAATAGAAATTTTTGGAGTATCGCATGAAAAAGTTGAAGAGCAAAAAAAAAAAGGCTTTCCATTTTTCTCAACATATTCTAAGCCGAAAATATCCATTAAAGATTTCACAGTTTATCATTATCAAGTTGTACTATAGTGAAAGTCGATTAATTTTATCAAAATATTGCTACTAGAATGTACTTTACTTTACATAGAATGTATAAATCACAATTTCTATTTTCAACCAAGCCCAAGCGTTGTAACTAACTGAAACTGACATTATTAATATACATTTTTAATAGATAAAATCAAACATTTGCTCTACCACTAAGAAATCTATAATAAAAACAAAATCAAGGAATCAATCCGTTACGACAAAACGGTAAACCCTAAAATTTCCATAACAAAACAAAACATTTTCATTAAATCAATATACTAACCAGCAAGGAGAGTTCACCATCACCATGTCTGTCGAAGTGAATTTAAACAAAAGCTTTATTCTCTGTCTAATGAATGAAACATATGGCTTGTTCCCACCCGAATGATCTAAACTAAACTCTAGAAACGGCTCTGTATACATATACCTACCGTAGAAAACATGTTAATGTAAAAATGGTTACACAAAGTTTATAAATAATTTACCGCACTTTGAATAAAATGGAACAACTGAAATGGAGTTTTTGTCTTAATTCATTTCTTACAACCAGTTTTTGTTGTAAAGTTGTTTGGAATAATATATTTATTCCTATAGCTATATATATGTATGTAGTTAGGTAGTGTAGGTAATTCTTACAATTGTTATTGATACTGTCAGAGATTTGACTGTACTGTACATATAGTACGATATAGTGAACGGTTAACTTATATCCTTACTTAAGGTATAATCACAAACAAAAAATGTGAACTAAAGAATGATAAAAAATGTAAAAATTTGCGCAAATAATGGATGGAGATTTACAAACCCGGATCCAGATATTTTTTTTCGTTTTAAACAAAACAAGTAATCAAGTAGTCATACACCACCAAACTATATTTTGACAATGATTTTGACAGTGATTTTACTTCATCTACTGAGTCATACTTTACTGGAAAAGCTTAATTAAATTGTTTGTGCGATTTTTCTATATTTTTTCATTTACTTAGCTTTCATTTTTCATCCAATTCTAATATACAGTAGATTCGCGCGAAAACGTGAAACCAGCGATATTGTGAATACAATATTTTTTGTATGCAAGCTCGAAAACGTGAACACGGTAAGCGCGAAAACATGAACAAGATTTTTGAAGTTCATGGAAATTGATTGTATTGTTTCTTAAGTATTTTGTCATTTGTATATTACCTTCTTATACGTATAGCCACAATATTTACAAAAGCGTTTACTAACATTACAGAGCGTTAATTCAAAAAGTTAGCTTTTAGCTTTTAGCGCAACATTTAATCAAGAAATGTATCACAATATAGAGAGTACAAAAACTCTAAATAAAGTTTTTTTGTTATTTTTTTGGTTTTAAGGATATGAAACCAATTACCTATTTTTCTATGTATTTTTCCATATCTTTTTTTACATGGTTTTATCTGGAACACCGTATAAAAACAGAATTTGGTGTAAAAAGCTTATATTGGGTATGTTGGTTAAAGTAAATATATAAAAATTTACAAAGGCTAATGGCAATGAATATAGCGTTATTAGGCCAACTTGTGGCCGATACCGATAGTTTCGGTCGAATATCGGTTTCAGTGTTGAAAAAAAACAAGACGGACTTCTTTCAATCACCTATCACCGTCTTAGAACGGATTTGATTCCAATAATGCCTAACATTCTTTGACCGAAATTTAAAACGGTTTCTATTTTAGTACTTTTTTAAAAAAAAATTTACATGCCTCGCTCGCAATTTTTTGTTGTTGTTGCCACCAATGTTTTAAATAACATTTAACTTGTTTATAAATGTACGTATACAAATTAGAAATGTCTCTTTTTTAAGAGTTGTTTAAATAAAATAAAATCTTTTTGTAAAGAGACAATTTTCCTCATTCGCTCGATTGCTCCTTTATTCCTTCACTTACACAAATTCCATTCACATGCAGTAAAAATATATTTTTTTTTTGTGATTCTATTTGTAGATTGCATAGAAATATTTTCTAAAAGCAACTCGTTTTCATAAAGTCAGGCATATAAAAACTTCTTGCTTACATGAATAAAGAAAATTGAGTAAGAAAAACGGTTTAAAAGCTTCGACATTTTCATGATGTTACGTGACATAAACAATGCTGTTTGGATCACATGCTTCATTGACCAAAAAAAAAAAAAAAATACAAACAAAAAAATAGAGACAAATAGCATAAAAACTGCAAAGTGATTTTATTATTATGCGTACGTGTCTGACACAAAATAATCTTTACTTTTGAAACTCGCTACTTACTCTAACTATCTCAATCTTTTTTGAGATAAACATTTATTTTTATGAATTTTCTCAGATAAAGATCTATAACAATATTGCTCTAGTTTTATACTAGGTATATTATAACGAAATATTATTTAAGATGCAAGGTCTTTAAGTTGAATGTAAAACTCACCACGTTTATATGCAGAGTTGAAAGATCGAGTTAGGATTCATTGTTGAGACATTGACATAATCTGTATTTTATAGTTTCAAACGCAGTAGTCGTTTGATTGTTTTAATTCTTTTAATTTTTTACGCTAATCTTACCTTACACGCTTATCTTACTTTTTTTATTTATCTTTTTCTTTTTGCTGGTAATCGCAACGTAGCTTCAACTGGGTTAATTGAGTTGAAATGGTGTCATATAAACGCGAGTTGACATTTGTCATTTAAAACACAAAATACATCATTTCCGTGTGCTTTTTTTGGGGTTAATTTTGTGTATTTTTAAAATAATGGTCAAAAGGAACGTGTTGGAGCATGAAGAAACTCTCAATTTATTAATGCAGGATCGAAATTGTTTGAAATATTTTTATGAACAAATATGTAGAAATTCCGAAATAACCAAAAATAGATTATTTTATTTTGCTGTTACTTGAACTACGTTTCGAAACGTTTTCAACTCGATCTTTCAACCATATGTATTCAAAAATGGGAGTTGAATTTCAACACAATCCTAACTCGATCTTTCAACTCTCCATGTAAACGTAGTTACATGGAGAGTTGAAAGATCTCTTTCATTCTCATTTTTGAGCAAAATTACACTCCAGAATTAAAGTTAACAATGGAGCAGCAATTACCACGTTTAAATGCAGAGATGAACCCTGATTGAATTATCATATAAACGCGACTCGAGTCGAAACAGGTTTGATTCGACTCCTCGACTCCTTGATTCAACTCTACTATTCTTACTGGGTTGAAATTGAAATGGTTATATATAAACGCGAGTTGAATTTCAACCTTGTTTCAACTCTGCATGTAAACGTGGTAAATATTGACATGTGCAAAATTTTTAGTTGCGCTGCGCCTATATTTCTTTAAACCCGGTGACATTTTAATTTTGGGTATGCTACTAAAATTTTAAATTTTGAATGTAAAAAATATACTAAAAATAGCCTTAGACTGAAGGTTTGTATGAGGAAATAGGAAATGTCGAGGGACTATTTGAAAGATTCTTTCTTACGCATTCCATTTTCAATCGAATATTGAATAAATTTTTTTTTTTACGGACAATTTAAAAAAAAAATCGTTAACGATAAAGTGATCTTACGATTAACTTCTTACAATAAAATGTTTAATGATAAATTAATAAGGACAAGGGAGAAGCATACATAAGTTAAGAGGAACGACATCCACTACGCTTGTTTACTCTTAACGCACTCCAGTATCGTCCGGTACAATTTATTTACACTAATCCGTTCTTGAAATTACACTAACAAATACATGAGTTTCTAGAATATAGGTCCCCAAAATTAAATATTCTCTATACTAATTTACATCTTTTAAAGCTACACTCATACGGATAAATTAAAATCATAATAACAAAAATATTGTAGCGATTACAAATTCAGAAAACGATTTATCCTTATAGCACCCGAGATTTATTGAATATTTACATAAATGAATTTACTTAAATATAATTAAAAATTGTGAATTAACATACCAAACTCAATTTATGTGTATGTATATGTATTCCTTTATAAATAATCCAACTTAAAATCCAGATATATGTATGGATATGTATGTTTGCAAAGCACAAAACCAGAAATACACCACATAAAGGAAATCGATCAACACACAGCAAAAACGCCTGAAAACTTTAACCTTTTTCGATAAAAATATAGACCACAACACACACTATAGTAAAATTTATGTTTGTATATTTAGCATTAGCACCTTTCACTATGAGAAATAACAAATTTTCCTCAACACCGAAAACTTTTAATGAAAATCACTCAGCGCGCGTTAACTTTCACAGCTTCGCTATTTGTATCGCTATTACTAATTAGCATAAACTTTTGCCTCTTCTGCTATATATTATGGAATAAAATAATGTAGAAATTATATAGACAAAATAGATCGCGTGCAAATGTCATTTAATCTATCGTCGGCGGAAGTCAACACAGGACTGTATTTAAGTTAAAAGCTCTACAATTGTGTAGAAACTTTTCCTCGGCAAGTATATATGTGTACGATACCGTACATACATTATGACGAAGTGAGATCATTGTATTTCTGCGCAATTTGATGGAATGGAAAACATAGATTGAAAGAACGGTTCCCATGGGAAAAAAGGAGTAAAAGCGTGTATTTGTAGAAACTGTAAAAATGTGCTTTATTATGTGAATAACCTAGAGAAGAGGACACATATAATATTATTTTGGTGAGTTAGGGCAGTCATCTCGTAAGTTGTAATGTATGTATATGTACAATTGTACAATCATGTATTTATCGTATATTAAGGCGACTCTCTACCACTACCCATGTACATTTAGAATGAATTTGGATAGTTTTTAAATGATACCGAGTATAAAACAGGACAATGATATGATTTACTGGTTGTCATAATTTAATTTCAACATACCAGTGTAAATGTGTCAAAAAATGGTCTATGCAAAACTCAGAATTAATTTATTATCGCCCAAAGTGTGGGTGGAATAATTATTTGTAATAAATATTTGGTTAGAATTTAAAAAATTTTTAAAATTCTTTCTATTTCTCGTATACAGTCCGGGCACATGTTTGGTATCCTCAAAAATGAGCCACTATAGACACTTCGAGTTCTAGTCAGATTTTTAATTGCAATATATTTGTGTGTCATGTTTTCTTCTGTCCTCCACAAGTCAATCAATCCTTCCTTCCTTTCTAATTCGTTTCTTCATTTTTGTGGAAATTGTTATTTTCTACAAAAATGAAAAGACAAATTATTAATGACATCTTTCAGACAATATATCTTACTCATACACATTTGGGTCAATATTCAATTTCATATTTTGTCGGTGAAACATAATATCTACGAAGTATTATGCGAAATGAAAAGTCTGCACTTGCTCTAAAACAGTGATGTCAAATGAGTCACTGTAACTCAAAGGTCTCTTTCATACTACAATAACTAAAAGGAAAAAGGCTTTTGAGTTACAGTTACAAGTAACAGATTTAATATCACTGCTATAAAAGGACATCTGAAATCAGGTATGCGTAAATCGGAGCCTACTTTTACATTTATTGCAACACTTCTATTCTTGAGGATTTTAAGCTTGCTACAATTCGTGCAGCTAAACATCCATTGAATATTTCTCCAAATATTAATATAGGAACATTTAAAAAAAAATGTTAGATGGCCCTTCAACAAAAAAAAAACGGTTGTGCATCACTGGTCTTAAATTAATTTCAATTTAAAGGAATCTAAGCAGTTTCGGAATCTTTTTCAACAAAACTGTTGTCGATTAAAGTATCATTTTAACATAAATGTAGATGGAACTTAAAATAGTTCCTGAAGTATCCTGAAAAAAGGTTTACAAATTCATCAACAAAAATAAAGAGATATGTATATGTAAATTTGGTATTGGTACTCAATATAAAGGGAATAGTTAGAGGCCAATAATATATCATCACCTCCCAACCAAAAAAATAAAAATATATTCTCTTTGATGAATAATATTTAGATTTGAAATTTTCCAGTTGTATAAAGGGTTTACATATATATAAGGTTCATACCTACATATATGTATGAAATTGAAATCTTGCAAAAATATATTTTTTTAATATACACAAATATTTTACCTAAATCATATATTGGGGTTCAATATATTTACATAGATAGAATATTTTCATTTATATAGACAAAGTTTTTGATTCCTATATGTACATATATGTATGAATGTATGTATATGTATACACAAAAGCTACAAAGTTTATCTTATCGGAAATCTACAGTGATATGCATAAAGTTTAATGCCCCTTCCTATTGCCTTGGTATTTTATATTTCCTATGCCTACCTACTTTTACATAATATTCCGTAGGGGAACTGGCTGATGTGAATTGAATCACAAATGAAGAAAGAAACAATTTATGTCGTTGTTATACGCGTACTTTATAAATGTTATTTTCTAATTACTTACAATCATTTATCAAATGGACCATAGGGTTGGCGCTTAATAAAAAAACACTACTTTGATGGATTGTAGAGAGAATTTTCATTGATTGCAAAAATAAATTACAACTAAAATTCAAATTAAATATAAAATGATTGATATTCTTAAAACACGATAAGAATATAAATTTTTTGGGAAAAAAAAAAATAAAAAATGTTCGTATCAAAAACGTATACCTTTGTAAAGAGTAATCATATTTCATATTGACCGCGTCAATATCTATACACAGCAGTAATATAATATATTTTTTTAAATAAGTAGTTATAAGCTGCCATGGTAAAGAATGGTTCTACTAGCAATGTAGTAGATATATGTACAGAAGTATGTATATATGTAGATGTATGTAATTATATATCGTAGGCTATACCCGCTGGGTATTATGGGAAAAATTGTCAAAGTTAAAAAATACAAAAATGTTCATCCGAATAATAACGAAAAACTTAATTATAGAAATTATATTACACTGAATTCCTTTAACATTAACATTTTCTTTAATATCTATTTAAAAAAAATTGCTTAGCCAATCAAATTCTATTCATTCAATCGATGTTTATTAACATTCTTGAGTCTAACTTCATCTATTAAAAAAAAGTTTTAACAATTTTGTAGTCTTCTCATTCATTTAATTGTATCATCATTTGAATATTGAACCAATTATTGCACTTATATTAATATCAGTAACCGAGATGGAGATCTAAAATCTTAATTTTTGTTTTCTGTAATTCGAATATACATAGTTCGAGTAAATGATTAAAAACTCTAGAAATTATATGCATTATGGTACATATACTCTTTATATGCATAAAGAGCGTTACAAACCCCGTACCAAAGTTATAATACTCCTTGATGCTACACTCATATAATAATATGAAATCAATTAATGTGAATGAAATTAAAATAAATTACCTACCAATACAAAATTTAGACGAATTAAATTTTTTAGATATATGTAGATAAACTTCCCTATGTACGTACATAAATACATAAATACATATGTATGTATATCAAATGTGGTTTCAAAATTCATTCATTATAATGCAATAATTCTAATTAAGTGCTTGATGGTTAAATTTGGTAAATTTGCAAAACCAAATGACAGCCCTGAGGAGATGCAAATAGGTCGGTTAGCTGATTGATATAGACTATTATATATATATATATATATATGGGTTCGTTTATTTAGAATATGTCAACACATAATTACAAAAATATAAATCACGAAACATATTTTACAGAAATCACGCGTGATAAAATGAATATTTTGCATCAACAATAATGTCTTATTAAAACCAAGAAAATCAAAAATAATGAAAATTACTTTATCTAATTCATCATATTTGAATTAACCCAGTTTAATTTTATAGAGTATTATTATTGACTGGATCATCAATATTATTACGAGATATATTTTCATCTTATTGTCTGAATCTGAAATGAAAGTGAGAAAATCTATTAGTCAGTAGCTAAACTAAAAATGATTCTGAATAAATGCAAAAAGATATCCTTCGCTATAAAACCATATCCTTACTAAATGAAGCTCTAAATTACCATACAGTGGTGGTTGTACAATACATAAAACCGTTTGACTAGGGTTTGTCTTCCTGACTGCTAGAATAAGTAAAGACACAAACTAAATATTTTTTATTGATTATTTTGTAACCAACAGTTGGCGGTATATTCCATTTGTAATAGAACTCAACTAATTTAATTAAAAATAGTAAATTTAAAAGTTAATAGATATTTTACGATGTACAAGCAAAAAGCTTTAAATTTCTCAATTTAATCTAAACGTTTTCATTGCGACATGAACAAATATTGTTTGTTTGAATACATATCTAGAACAAAAAGATCACCACGAAAACGGATACGGAAACATTTTCAAAATAGTATGAGACAGAAAAGTAGTCAGTTTAATAATGTATTTCGTTTTTGAGGCCCTTTTTTTAAATCTATAGCAAAACTGCATTTTTACATTATATTCGTAGTGAGTGATCCATATTCTACCAATTTACCTAATATGTACTTCTAACATTAATTTTAACACGCAATGCGAACGAAGAATGGGTTTATATTGCAGAAGCAACCTACCGACTACCTACTTACATATTATCTTAATATGTACTTATGTAATTAGCTCTTTGAAGGTCTGTACAAAAATGACATATAATCTACAGTCTTTGATATTAATCATTGGATAATTAATTAATTGCGACAAATTTAAAAATTCAAACAAATGCTTTACGCGTATAGTTACATTAAGAAATGAAGTAAACCAGTTGGTTTTTACTATAAAAATCGAAAAATACGATATTAAGAAAACATATAAACAAATAAAATTACGCGCTGCTAGTAAACGTGGAAGCAATTTATTTAACTTAATGGAACTTATATAATCTAAATAAATACTTTTAATTAATTATTTATACAAATTTATTGCTGATAAATAAAATACTTAGTTGTATTTGTGAAAAACAAATAATTAATCAACTATTTCGTGTATTTTTTGTCTGAGGAGGAAGGAAGCTATACATTTATGTATAAATTAACAGTGCTCCCTCCCTTGGGCCTCACAACAACTCACAACAAATATTTTTCTCTTTTGAAAATCCCAATTTGTTGCTAAATTGACGAGCTCTTTACCGCTAATGGTGCCACAGTTAAATAATGATTTGAATTTTTGCGCCAATTTTAAATTAATACAACTTTTTTTCGTTTGAAACTTTCCGTTCAAGAGATGAAAATAATATGTGGAGCTGGCCGTTATAGAAAGAGGAAATTACATATTAGCAGATTTCCTCCGTCACGATTCTATTTTCCGTTATATAGGTGTCCGTTAAAAAAGGGAAAACTGTATATGAATTGTACTGTTTTTTGAAGCATGTATTTTCCTTCAGCTACATTTCATTTTGGTGTACGAACGAATATTTGTAGATCAATTTTGATTGGCAGAAAAGGTATTTAATGGATACTAATGGATTTGCAACGGTAAGGTGAAAGCAGATAAGTCGGAACACGGCAAGTAATTTAGAACGCTATTTATATTTTAGGAAAAATTGGATTTTTTCAGCATTCATTTATAAAATAAATAAAAATGTGTTTTTCATTAAGAAATATTTTTAATCGAAACGTAGTCGGTGATTTTTAACTCACTAAATTCATTTTTCATAAATTAATGATGGGAAATCGATTTGAAAATATATCACCGTATCCAATGACCTAGAATCGAAGCTCTAGGACATTCGAATCCAAGTGGGATTATTGTTAATGAAATTGTTTAAAAGTGTTTTTCTAAATTGCTGAGTGATAATCTATAAGTTTTAATATATATATTTTCATCATTCTAATTCTGATTTATATCCCATTAAATAAGTAAAAGGGATATTATATATCAATATATATTTGGTGTACAGATAAAATAGATACGGACAAAGTCGTAGATAATAAACAAGTACTCATACGGGCATGTTCTAATTGATGTAGCCAATTATCCCTTCTTAAGATAAATTAGATAAACTTACAAATAGAGTCTGAATTACTTGCTTTTACCTTACTTTAGCACTTTGTTTTGCTTTGTTTTGTTTTGTTTAATTTACCTATAGATGGAACTGACAGCAACTAAATAAAATTAAATCTTTTATTATTTGTTAAATTTCTCATTTTTTTTATTGTTTTTTTTACAAACACCATACATACATACATATATAATTAGTATACCTGTTTAATAGGTACCTACGTATTGCTACTTGAATGCAATTTTTCGATCAAACATCAAGTTAAAAATAACTTCACGCTATTTACCTTTATACTCGTAATTAAATACATAATCAAATTAAATGATTTGAATTACATAACAAGACAAAACAATTCGTAAAAGAGTACATAACCAAGTTCAAATACTAAAATAATTCTAAATAAAGAATTTAATCAATTGCGATTGATTATTTTTAGCCAATTCTTTTAATTAATCTTCATAAATTGTTTTTGACGCTAAATATAGATAGATACTCTTCTCTAGTAGGCATGCATATAATATACAATAGAATAGACAGAAAATAAATTCTATTTTATTTAATTAGTAAAATTAATTTTATTTAAATACCTAATCAAATTGTCTGTTCAATTTTAGATACGGCTGATCTACGGGATATCTACTAACCCAGCAAGACGTGAAAGGTGACATTTCATCTGTTTATCGATTTGCAATATTAAGGTGCAATTAATTCAAAACTATTTATAACAAAATAAGAAATAATAACCTCAAAAACAACTTATATAGGATTCAGTGGAACATCATCAACACCGTACGCCGAAAAGATATCATAAGAATAATAGGAATACCATAAAAACATAATTCGCAGCTGCCAGAGATACAGAACAAATTGTATTTGCGTTGCGTAGGTGGTATGTAATTAAAAATTGTGCTAAACTAGAGGGATAGAGGGGTTAACTTTATGAAAAAATTCAATCATCAACATTTTGCTATCCCCTTTTGCCACCAAAATGATTACTCATAGTCCTTGGTATTATTTACTATTTGGTACTATTTAGTATAGTCCAAACGTATATGGGCGTATAGAGGGGTTAATATTCTGAAAAAAATTTCACTAGACCATGTTCGGACATTTACGTTACCTATTTTTTAACAATTTGAACATTTTCAGGCTATAAAATGCATTGATTCACTGAAATGGTTATAACATCTGCAAAAAGTCAACGGATTTTCACCTCAAGGAAGTCGGTCGAGCGGAAGTAATAAAAAAAAACGAATTAAAGGCAAGAAAAACTACATATTATACAATCATTAATCAAAACAAAGGAAAAGAAACCACTTAAATACTGAAAATTTAAGTTGCAGAGAACAAATCAGTTCTGATTAATACTTGTAAAACAAGGTCTAAATAAAACTCAGGTCCTCTAACTTGACGAACTCTACTTTTTTCCCGCACGGTTTTTCTGGTTATCAGATGGTAGTGTCGGTATATTTTAATAAACGACTCTTTTTGGTGTTGGTTTTTGGTGTTTTGAGGGAAGATTATGTCGAATCGAGAGATCATCTTCAATCTACAATCTACAACGTAAGGCAAAACTATAATTTACATTATTACGCTACAATATTTACCTATGAGTAGTCAATTTGGTAGCAAAAGGGACTAGAAAAATGTTGAAAATATAAAATGTGATAGGTTTTCAAGCATATTATCATTTTTTTTCGAGTATGGCTTAGAAAAAAGTAGATTTTCTGGAAACTAATTATTACATACTGTTAGCCTCATGGCAATAACCGTTAGCTTGTTTGAAAGGTAATTTATCGAGCTTTAAAATGAGTTTAAACTAATCTAAAGTGGTTCCAAAGCATGTTGTTGCATATTTGGTCCCCTATCTACCATTTTACTAAAAACCATCGCTAACGTTGCACCCTGTATGTATATTGTACAATATGTATAGTACATACTACATACATCATATATAAATGCACAGCACTCATCACCTCATATAAGGAAGTCATAATGGCTATGTAGTTAATAATATAAACATAAATATAAATATAAATAATCATACCAACCACATACCTATCCATAAATGTTATTGCCACAGCTCGTTTTGTAAAAATATATTCCAATTACCAACAATATTGACTTTTTGCAGAAACAATAAACTAAGATCTAAGAGAGTAAAAACGATTAAAATCTTTTAAATAAAATAATACCATAATGATTCATTTATATTTGGGTCGTTTAGATTTAATTATTTATCAAATTGAATTATAAATGAATACTACATGTAGGCAAAATAAAACCGTATTATAGTGTCGCTAATATTATTTTGAGAAGAAAAATCTAATTGCGAAATTTTTCCTCGTTTTTTTGTTATGGAATTCTATGATGAATTCATTGGTTTTTTTGTGATACATAAATGTATTATTAATGGATTACTTTAATACATCAAATAAATGGCTCAGAAAATGATACAGATGTTTAGATAAAAATGGGAAAACTGGTATTTTGAAAATATTTTAGAAGTTTTGAGCTTTTGATGTATACATCATTTATTATTAACATATAGGTACTTTAGTTGATATTTATCATTTTAAAAAAAAAATTTCATAATTAATTTAAAAATCGGTTCCATTTTGGACACCATCTAAGATGCCACCCCCTCATTTTATAAAGTTTGTTTTGTTTCATTAGAAATCCACCTACTACTTTCTATGGTTCTATAGATTATATACCAAAGTTCAAAAACGTTAACGTAAAATGTAAATGATAAACTAATGATGAGACTAACTTCAAGTAATAAAAATAATTTCTAACTTTTTTTCTATCAATTTAAAAATCATTATTTTCTACGTGTGTACAATACAGATTTCTTGAAATGCCATAATCAAAATAATTTAAATAATTATATAAAGCCTTCATACATTTCCTTTAATTTTATATTATTTACTTAATCAAAATGCATTCAAAAGTGTATAGTTATAGTGTAATATTAACATAATCTGCACAACTATCTATTTTATTTTATGCATTATTCCATATAGAGAAAAGTGTTAATCTGAAGGTGTGCGCATACTCCGTCGAACATGGAAACGATTTGCTTCCGAATGTTTCGTTCAAATAGCTTTTCACAGCTTTGGCTACTGTTAGAGAAAATAGTCTAAAATAGGGCCGCACTGTGGACATATTAAAATCGTATACGCGCGAATGGCCCTCAATTTTTTTTTTGTTAATTAAATTAAATTTTTACAATAGTCAAATTTTCATGTCGAATATTAAACAATATTAAAAACATATAGATAAATGTGTTTGTTAAGTTTTATTTTAATTAATTGGTGCTACTAGCTGTGTGTAGAATGCATAGAAAAAGAGAACGTTCTTGATGTTATGTTAGCAAAAAATAAATCAATAAGTGTCAATAAATTTTCTTAAATATATTGAATTTCGAGAAAAACCACAATTAGCGTTAGAAAGTGTAATTATTATTACCTATTTATTGCTTTTGACTTTTGTTAGTAAACAGCAATTTTTTACGAACAAAAAATTTAAAAACTGCGTTGTCAATATAATAATAGCAAAAAAAAGTATAGTCAGTTCAACTGACTATTTATTATACTAAATGGGAATGTCATAAAGTTTTTAATATTAGAAAATTTCGTTTAATATTTGAAAATTACATTAGAAATTGATGGTAGTGTCTATAACTGATTTCATATTATTTGCTTCTTTATTTCAAACTAATTTGAAGTAAATATAGTACCTATATACATACATACTTAAATGCAATTAATTTATATATTCCACCCTACCCTTAAACTTGGTTCGATTCGCTACTCTAAAAATAGATAGCATCGCTATACAAATTACACAGATCTAAATTTTACAGTTCCGCGTGATTAAAGGCACCATCGATGAATGGAGAAACAGACAAGATGTATGTATGTACATATTTTACCTTAAAATAGTATCAAAAATATTTATTTTCTCCACCCGACATAAATACTAGAAAATTTATAAAATAAGAACCAAAAGAAAAATTAAGTATACTTGTTTTTTTAGGGTAGTATCACACTCATGTAGAGATATAAAAAGAATACAAGATAGTATAATATAGTAAAAAATAAATTTTAAGAGTTAGTGAAAAGTGAAAAATTAGAAAAAATTGTGTTGTAAGTACCGCGTGGATAGATAAATTAAATGTTGTTAGTGTTCAAATATAAAAATGAAATAAAATAAGTCAATAGCAAAAAAACATCTGAATTTAAGAGAGCTTTTAAGCTCATCTTTACTTCTCAGTGTTTAAATTGCTGGTAAGTTTTTCAATTTATATAACATTTATGTAGACGTAGTACCTTTTGTTAAATGTAATCAATCATAAAAATTAGTCACATCCTACGAAATTAATTAAATGTTAGAATAGAATAGAATTTAAGGAATGAGCGGTATATATATAATTGTACATATATACACTGTATGTATAAAACAAAAAATCAATTTTTTTAATTTTACAGTTTACCATGTCTTGTATAAGACAAAACACATTAAAAAGTGAATACAATTATTTGAATAATTTTTATTTATGCAAATTGTTTGTGAGAGGTTTAGTACATTTTCTTAATTGCTTTAAAATTAACTGGTCGGAGCACGGGGGTTTCGAAGACTTTTCACGCGAACATTTTTTCCATCATTCTAATATATTTTATTTCTTATAATTATTTTATATAGTACACAATTTAAAAAAATATAATTTAATGTTTTAACGTTAACGTTTAAATCTACTAGAAAACTAACTAACTAGAAAATAATTTGTAAAAAAGAAATCCTAGAGGATATATGTAGTAACATACAGTTAACTGATTTTTTCATTAATAATGTTATATATTGTAACGATCCCTAATTTTTACAAACCGTAAAGAAGGAATAATTGGCTAAGACGATTATAATTAATTGGTTTTCCAACATAAGATTTTCAAAAATTGTTTGATTATTTATAAATTATTGATAATAATAATAAAAATAACAAAACAAAACAATAATGCATGAAATACACTATATTTAATTTCACTACAAGATTACAAAAAAATCAATAAATAACAAGCAAATATTTAATTCTTATGAAAATATCAATATTTAAATTCCATTCCACTCTAGTATGTAGGATGTAAGTATTAGGTTTAAAAATAAATAAACAACAAAATATTTGTTCATAGAGTAAAATTGTTTTATTATTATAATTTACTTTATACATAAATAGATACCAGCCGTATCGATTCAACTATAATGTACTTCCTTATTGCATTGAAACTCTCCAGAGCAAAATGTTTATTAAGAATGATTTGATTTATTAAAAAATTAATTATAGGTCATAGCCCCAATAAAAATGGAATTCAGTATAAAATAAAATTGCATTATTAATTGTCGTTGAAACTAAAAATAATTGTTATCGAATTGTCTCGACATTTATAGCCTGACTCACAACAAAACATGCTGTGTCATGATAACTTACTGGGTGGTTTTTACTTAATGGTCTGGTTAAACCCCTATGTAAATAGGAGGCATACAGTATTGTAGTAATGAATATCAACAAAATTTGTTTATTATTTCGTACTTTGAATGTGAATCGATTTCATGAATGTGAATCATATAAAAATTCTGGTGGGAAAACAATGATGAATTTGATTAATAAGGTGCTTTTCCAAGGGATGCCATAAATGAAAAAGGAACACTTTTAACTTAATTGTTCATTTCCTTTTTGGGAACAAAATTCAAGAAGTTTTTTCTGTAAAATTTCGACCACTATTCTCATCTTTTATAGCACATACTTGCATCCTCAAGGCGCCGTTTCTAAAAAAAAAGTTTAGAAAAAGTCGCAGCCTTTTTGTCCTGCATATTAGGTTCCACAAAAATGCCGCGTTATATATTTGTATACGTATTTAGATTTTTTAGGGCATACAGGAGAACTCCAACATTGTTTGTAATTTGCGTGATAAGAACAAATATTTTGATTTACACATTATGGTTTTTAATAACTAAACAATGGTTCTTACAGACATATAAAATATGGATGATTCCGGTGATAACGAAGCATCTAAGGATCCCGGAATTTGTCAGACAACTCTCCAAGGATACACAGAAAAAGATTTTGAAGGTATGCATATAGTAAATTACTTTCATTCCAATATTTTGGATGTAATCAATAAAATATAGCATAAGATGCATGATATGGAAATGGATATGGAAATAAAATAAGGACTAATTAGGATTTTTTTAGGGCATCGCGCACATACTGTTTTTGTTGGTGTTCATATGCCAAGTAACCGTCGGCATTCACATAGACGTCATAAACATCATCATAAAGAGGGAGAAAAGGCAACTGATAATGACAGGCCTAGTAAGTATATTATGTTACAAAATGTTTATTTTCTCTATGTATTAATAGCATATTGTATCCTGTGTATCTATATTTACAAAAGTACAAGTATTAATTAATATAAAATCATAAGTACGTACTTATACTACAAAGCAGATAATTTGGAAAAGTTTGATATACCTTAATTGTTTCTGTTTTATAATGATTAATGGATTAATGAACATATTAGGTACCTACATACATGCTAAATTAATTGTGTACACTTACCTACTAAACATTTTCAATTCATTTTAATTGAAACATCATTTTTATAAATGTGGGCTTATTGTTACCGGTCTGTTTTATTAAAAAATATTTCTTTGAGTTTTTCAAAGCTTCTCTTATTCAATATTGGCGTTTCATTTAATGCTAATCTTTAGACACAGAATAAGCCAAGAAAAATAGAATTGAGATACAAGATATAAAATAAATTTTTATTTCATCTGTTGAGATAGTTTATTAATTCATTGTAAATGGAGAAGTTATTTTAAGATATTTCAAGTAAAATGCTTTGAAATTTTATATGTCTAGTTTTGTAAATGTATTCTTAAGAAAAAGTTTAGTAATTAAGGTATTAAACAACACCTCAACGAGAGTAAATATATATAGTTGGAAATGACCATATACCTACATATGCACATCTTACGTATAATAAAAATGTCTTATTTGAAACTTTTTTTTCTTTCAGTAACTCCTCCAGCTCAAAGAGTCCAATTCATTTTGGGCGAAGATATTGACAATGGAACGACACACGAATCGCATCCGTTATTTTCGGAAATGGAAGAATTGGTCAAAGACGGTGATGAAGTAGAATGGAAAGAAACCGCCAGATGGGTTAAATTTGAGGAAGATGTAGAAGAGGGAGGGAACCGATGGTCAAAACCTCATGTAGCGACATTATCATTACATTCTTTATTTGAATTACGGAGTCTTTTAACAAATGGCACCGTAATGCTGGACATGGACGCTGCCAATTTAGAAGAAGTAGCCGATTTAGTTTGTGAAAATATGGTAAATACTGGTTTTTTATCAGCTGGATCAAGGGAAAAAGTTCGCGAAGCGCTTCTGAAACGGCATAGACATCAGCATGAAAAAGATGCAAAAAGACGGGATAACATGAGTCGTTTGCCAATTATTAGGTCGTTGGCTGAAATTGGTCGAAATCATTCTTCATCAAAAAGTATGTACATATATTATACTATTTAGCTATAGTTAAATTATTTTAGAATTTATGATCTGGAAAGTAGATTCCAGAAAGACAGATTGTTAAGAATTTTATTGTCGAAGTAATTTATTAGGAATAATAAAAATTTAATAATATATGACCGAAAAATAAAATACAAATAGACTTACAACAATCAACCAAAATTGTAACATCATCAAATTCGTTGCATATGGGTGACGACGACATCAATCCACAAAAACATGCAGCTCTTGTGAGCCGGTCTAGCAAAGACCATCGTGGTTGTTATCTTTCTGTTCCAACAGGTATTCATTATTCAATGTGATACAAACCACACAGCAAATTTTTTATAAAAATGTTGGAATCCACAATAAAAACTGCAAGCTTCCGTCATTATATGCTTATAAATTATTGCTCGATTCAGAAAATGATAATACGTTTACTAGCATTGTACCTACATATATGTTTTAGTGTCAGTTTATTTATCATGCTTTTTTACTTAGTTAATTCTTCTTAAGAGCAATGGTGTTAAATATATACATACAACTAAAAATATTTTATGAAAACTTAAAATAATAATAGTAACAATTGTTGTTGTTTTTAAAACCAAAATATATTGGTTATAAGGAAAGTTAAAAATTGATTACAATGTTACAAAAAAAAAGGGAACAAGGTCGTTATTTTAAAGTTACAGAGTGGTTGCTAACACCAATTTGCAACTTATATCTTCTTCTCAACAGCTATTAAAATGTTTGAATGAAAGAATGAATTAGGCATATGGCATAATGAATTATAAATGAAGTAGCCGATCACTGTAATGTACAGATTGTGTAAATTATTAGTTACTATTTCTAATTTTTTATTTTATTATTAGAAAAATACCCCTTATGTACGTGTAAGGACGGATTTTTTTTTTTGTGAAATATTAGAATTGGCCGAGCCCTGCAGCGGAAATTTGTGTTTTTGCACCAAATTTTCAACCTAAAATTTCTAGACAGCAACACAAGTTTATCGCCCCCAGGGCTCAGGCAAATCTAAGTTTTAAAAAAAAAAATCCACCCTAATACATATATCCCTACATAATGATATCAACATTTCTAAGTGTGACTTAATTTAATTATAAAAAAACGAAATTTATACCATTAAAATTAATTACGAAAAAATACATTTTAAGTATTTTATAGACTATTAAACTTCAAATAGAAATTATAAATATATGTACATATATAAAAATTCTTTAGATGACATAATATCGGTGTTCCACTCTGGAGGAATAGGTGTAACTACCTGGTTTCATGCAGGATCTTCTAGCATTGAAACTGCACACAGAGGTTAATAAATGTTCAAAGTATTCACTAGCATTAAATATAATAAATTTTATTTCGACAGACAAACTATGTACAAATAGCAATACTAAAAATAAATATTTTCAATAATTATATTTTCTTTATTATTTTTGTTGTTTATTATTATTAATGTTGAAAATTGTTTGCAGTTATTTTTATTAAACCGATTACGTTAAGATAAATCTTTTACATTTTTTACTTTACATTTTTTTTACTATAAAATGCCTTAAAACAATCAAACTTATCTTAATCAAAAAATAAATAAATTCTTTTAAATTGAATAAAATTTATTAAAAAAAATGCAAGTGAATAATTAATTTATTATCATCACCTCCTTTTTTCTATTTATATGTTCTTCAAAATTAAAATTTATACTATTGTGAATGTACACTGTAAAAATTTATGGAAGTAATATATTTTTTTGACCATATAATGAAAATTAGAAAAAACCAGAATACTTTTAATAATTCAACTAAACTTTTGTGAATGAATATTTTGAATTTTGGTGATTTTGCCCTTAAAAAACCACAAAATTTTTACTATGTACGTAATTGGTGTTTAAATTAATTTGTAGTTTTTGATACAACAATTTTTTAAGCGTACCCTCTCTCTCTATTCTAAACTATTTCATATATAAAAAAAAAATTACTGGCATGTACTATTATGGCCCTTGTGAAGGGTTTTTAAAATCCTATTGCTATATTTTGTACACAATTAATTGCTTAATGAAATTTATTTGCCACAGAATAACTCATTCTACTACTTTGTTGTTGTTTCTATGAAATAGTAAAAACATTTCGATTAATGATTTTATTTAAATTGTTATCTTATAGGTATTAGCAGGTATCCAAGTCAGATGCGTGATCAGTGGGCGCAGGCCCCGGTTGGCAATATTTCGGGGCGCTTAAATCGTCTATTGAATCGTTAATTTAAATGAGGCATAATTTTCTTAATAAATATGAAACTTTTTTCAAATGAGAATACTAAATTGATGACAACATTATCTTCTGCCGATTCTATATTTATTCTCTTTCTAATTACACCTAATTTGCCAATCATATTTGTTCTTCGAAAACAATACAATTACATAGATAATGATCTTATGCAGAGAGCGCATTGTAGTGCTAGTATAATTTTTTAACTAGGTATTTTCTGCATTTGCATATTTCAGAAATCACGTTTATCTTATTCGGTCGTATTATTAACTATACCTACCTACTAGTGATGTCAAAATTTTAATTTAATTAGTCTTTTTGAAAATTTCGTTTCATAAAAAAAAATACTATTTATCAATATTTAGGGTTCACCCTGGACATAGCTTTTCTTTCCCAAGCTACCACGTTTCTCATAGTAAACTTTAACACAAAATAAATTTAAAATAAACTCTGATCGTAATTGATTTAATTTAAATTCGTGATTAAGATTACTATAATAAATTGAGTACATAAGTAATTAACAGTTTCACACAAAGGATATAAAATACAATTAAAGAATAGCTACACAAAATTTATAGCAAATTAATTTTAATCAAAACAAAAACAATCCATATAGAGATAATAATTTAGATGCATAATTTACGAATTCTTTAACACGAAAAACCGTTTTAGTTGAAGACCATCATAATTCAAGTCTCCCCGGTTTGATGCCATCATCAAATTCATTGTGTAGTACCTCGTATAAAACAAACGATGGCGGTAATGGAAAATTTTTATCAGTACCTGGACGTAACAGCTTTTTGAATTTTTCAACTGGTAAAAATTAATTTTTCGTAAATAATTTAATAGAAAACAAGCTTCATACATTAAAATAATATACTCCTGACAATTATGTGACATTACTTTTTCCTTGTGTTGATGTTAATCCATTTTATACATAATAAACAAAAATTGAACATATTAAAAATTAAAAAATAAAGATTCATGAAAATATTACATCAGAAGTTGCGTCATATCACGTTAACATTTTCAGATATGCTTGGCATGATATTTGAAAGCATGTTAGGTACAACATCATTTTAAAGTTATGTACTTAGTTTTATTTTTTTCTGTTAAAACATAATAATATTACTTTATTAAAATTAAATTTAGTTTAGTAAAAAAATTGTTAACTAGACAATATTTTATAAATAATGAAAATGAAGAATAACTAAACACAGTAACAGAGAATGAATTAATAAAAAATATCGCTAGTTAGCTTTACCAACCCTATTTATTACCTTTATAATTTTACGAACTCCACCACAAGAAAAAAGTCTACAATCTAATAACTTTTTCCAATTTAATTTGTGAACATTCAATATTCAAATTCGACTCGAAGGACCAAGAGTATATATATATTTTTTTTTTAAATAATTATATAGGGCTTGCTGCCCTGCAAAATATAAAGCGAATGATCACCATGTAGGTATATGCGTAATATATATCAGATTAGTGTATACTACTTGTACTATGCAAAATTTCTTCTACTATAATAACTAAGTAGCTGCTCATGTTCAAATAATAAACATATCGTACAGGGATATATTTGCTCATGAATTTTGTTCAGCTTAACCAGTGATAGGATATGATAAATAACTATTCTGACATAATGTTTGGTTCCAGCAAAAGGAATCTGATTAAAAAATAAAATATAATAAGAAAAATTGTTGGGTGCAAGTAGCGTGTAGTTGAAGATAGTGTTGAAATAAAAATATATACGAATACATACATAGGTAAATCTCTAATCTCAAAACTAATAACTTTATATTTAAAAATTTTGTCATCCTAACTCATTATTGTTAATAACTACATATAAACGAATATAATCAACTCACTAATTTAAGTTATTAAGGACTTTTTTATATGTTACACATAACTTTTATTAAATTTTCAATCTTTTTGTTGTTAATTTTTTTAATCTAATTTTATTTTACAATGTTGCTAGTAAATACATGTATTGTACATATACAAATTATATACATACCTACTACATATATGTGTTTAGTAAATTGGTGTTTGCTTTTTCGTTTCTACATATTGCTATAAGCAGCTATTATATACTGTAATTACGTTAATGAATTTTTCCGTAGTTTAGTAATTAAATTCTATCAAGATTGTCGTAATATTGTGACAATACTTTGAACGTTAAATTGTTCTGGTCTTTTGTTTTTAAATAGATTTTTTTATCTTAAAAATGGTCGACAATTTTTTTTTGATTGATTCTGCGAGGAGCTGCCGAAACGATTAAACACATGCTTTGGGATTACTTAGCTATTTTGAACGAGAAACTAAAGGGGATAGGCGTACATGTAGGAAATCCGTGATACGTATTAGGCAACTAGTGCTAACTACGTACTTTCAAAACGTTCCGAGAAAAGTTTAGTTTTCTATAGACTTTGATTTCATAATTATCAATCTTTTTTCGTACCCTTTTTCTCCTCTAACTTAAGCAGGAAAAATGAATTAGAATAAAATTTAAGTGATATGAAATTATTTCTTTAAAAATTATCTAAAAAAAAATAAAAATGAAAATTCCATCTCACCAATGAGCAGTAATTTTAAACATAACTACAAAAATCAAAATTTCAGCAATAATTGAATGATTTTATTGCGTGGATTCCTTTGAGGTTAAAAGTCATTTATCTTTTTATTCGTTATAGACAATTACAGAAATATAATAGCTGAAAAATTCATTAAAATTTAAATTCAAAATTAATCATCGAACATTAATCACCCTTAATTTTTGTCAATACAAAATATCAAAATTTCAAATAATATACCAATAAACGTGTAATGTAGGTGAAGAAATGACAAAAAGTCCTAGCAGCGCTTCAATGCAAAGGAACACTAGTTTCAACGAATTGCAGAATGGCAATGATCAACATAGAACCAACACACATTTTATGAAAAAAATCCCTCCAGGTGCCGAAGCTAGTAATATTCTAGTGGGTGAAGTTGACTTTTTAGAAAAAACTTTATCAGCATTTATAAGACTTAATGAAGCAGCTATAATGGGAAATCTCACGGAAGTTCCAGTGCCAACTAGGTTATTATTTCTTATATCGATTGCGATATCGACTGAATATCATATCAAACGTCGTTTTAGATTTCTTTTTATATTACTTGGTCCACCTGGTAGTCATGGAAGTTTCCATGAGATTGGCAGAGCCATGGCAACATTAATGTCAGATGAAATATTCCATGAGGTGGCATATCGTGCACGAAAACGTGATCATTTACTGGCTGGTATTGATGAATTTTTGGATGCCGTAACAGTTTTACCGCCAGGTGAATGGGATCCGAGTATTCGAATTGAACCACCATCGGCTATACCATCACAAGATGTTCGAAAACGACCACCAGAAAAACCAACGAAAAAAGAGGAAATTGATGAAGAAGAGGAAGAGGAACGAATCCGTAATGAGTCGGGTTTATCAAGAAGTGGAAAACTCTTTGGAGGTTTAATCAATGATTTAAAACGGAAAGCTCCTTGGTATATTTCAGATTTTAAGGATGCATTATCCCTTCAGTGCGTTGCATCTTGGATATTTTTATATTTTGCATGTTTGTCGCCGATTATCACATTTGGTGGATTGCTAAGTGAAGCTACCGGTAAAAATATGGCTGCTATGGAATCGCTTGTGTCGGGTTTCGTGTGTGGTATTGGATATGGTTTTTTCTCCGGTCAACCCTTAACTGTTCTGGGCTCAACTGGTCCAGTGCTTGTTTTCGAAACGATTGTTTATGAATTTTGTAAACAAGTTGATTTGGATTACATGTCATTTAGGTAAAGTATAAATTAACTTCAAAAATAATTACTTGAGTCTAATAGTAGAGGTAATGTTAAAGATTTTGGATTGGCACTTGGATCGCCATCATACTGTTAATATTGGTTGCCATTGATGCTAGCGCACTTGTTTGTTATATAACTCGATTTACAGAAGAAAATTTTGCTACACTTATAGCATTTATATTTATTATTAAAGTATATTCCTAACTAGTATAAGTAATACTAAAAAAAATACTAAATTTTTATTTTCAGGCAGTTGAAAATGTTTTGTCTATTCGTAAACGTTTTCCAGTCACTCCACCCGAAGTTTATGATTGTACATGTAGTCCGCCTAATAATAGTTCAGATTCACTATTAGATTGGGTGAAATTTGACAAAAAACATTGTTTAGTACGTATACATTTCATTTTCAGTATTTAATCATATAAGATTTTGTCCAAATTTTGATGGTAATTTAGATTTCAGATTGTACGTTGTCAATAAGTACCAGTTATTCTTACATATGGTTGAGGAAGACTGAGTGTACTGTACAATACAAAATCTTAAAAATTTATTTGAATTTTACCTAAATTAAATAAAATTACATTATAAAAGTAAACAGTATGGTGATCACAAATGTACGTAAATTAACGAAAAGAAACTTGATTAATTCAATGCATTCATAAATTATATCGTATAATTACGTGGTATACGATATTCAACGCTTTTGTAATTTTACACATAGTTATGTACGTAATAAACGCACCCTCAATTCAAAACATATGTATAATTCAACGCACACGTTATTTGACACATACGTAATTCAACGCATAAGTAATTTTATGCATCGACCAATCAAATTTAGTAAGACCAAAAATCTTTATTTCCTGTTATAAATACTTAAGTAGTAATAGACACTGAAATCGTAATTAGGTACACGTGTATCACTTCCTTAAAAATATCTGTTTTAAACTTCAATTTGTTCTTACAATTTTAACTATTTATTTATTTTTTTCTTTTAGCAAAGCGGAGGAATTCTGATGGGTAACGACTGTATGTTGCCAGAATATAAACCAAATGTATTTTTAATGTCTGTTATCTTATTTATGGGAACATTTGTAACATCCGTAATTTTAAAGGATTTTAAGAATGCCCTATTTTTTCCATCAAAGGTTTGTGAACGTTGTAACAACATTTTTAAAATTTTAAAGTTTTCGTTTTCATTTTATTCACTCAGGTGCGACAATTTGTTAGCGATTTTGCAGTAATAATTGCAATTTTTTCCATGTCAATTCTTGATTATTATGTGAATATTGCTACGCCAAAATTAGAAGTTCCTTCCGAATTTAAACCAACGTCAGCTGCACGAGGTTGGATAATATCACCATTCAAAAATCCTATTTGGTCATGGATGTTGGCATTTTTACCAGCACTTTTAGGAACTATACTAATATTCATGGATCAACAAATAACGGCTGTAATTGTAAATCGTAAAGAAAATAAATTAAAAAAAGGTTGTGGATATCATTTAGATCTATTTGTGTTGGCAATACTAATACAAATTTGCACAGTTATGGGATTGCCATGGTTAGTTTAGGAATTCCTTTACTAAATTATCATATTTTTTATATATTAAAATGAATTTTGAACATTTTTAGGTTTGTGGCTGCAACTGTTCTGAGCATAAATCATGTTAATTCGTTAAAGCTAGAATCCGAATGTGCTGCTCCCGGAGAAAAACCTCAATTTTTAGGTGTTCGCGAACAGCGCGTAACCCATATCTTGATTTTTATGATGATTGGCTTTTCTGTATTATTAACACCATTACTAAGTCATATACCAATGCCAGTACTATTTGGTGTTTTTCTTTATATGGGAGTTGCTTCGCTAAAAGGACTACAATTTTTCGATAGAATACTTATAATATTTATGCCTGTTAAGTATCAACCAGATTTTATGTTTTTGCGACAGGTAGACAAGCAACAAATTATATTTTCATAAAAAAAATTAAATATTTTTTTTTTAAACAAAAACAAAGGTACCAATCAAACGAGTTCATCTATTTACATTGATACAATTCGCCTGTCTAGTTGTACTGTGGCTGATTAAGTCATTTCGGAGCACTTCCATTCTATTTCCATTAATGTTGGTCGTTATGATTGGCATACGAAAATCACTTGACTGTGTTTTTACTAGACGTGAATTGAAAATACTTGACGATATTATGCCGGAAATGTCAAAACGTGCTGCAGCTGAAGATCTACATCATTTGGACGATGGAGGAGAGGTGGGACTATGCAGGCAATTTTTTTTATTTTGCAATGCAAAAAAACCAAAGAAATAGCGTAGTATAGAAATTGTTACTAGATTTTTTTTATATATACTATAGATATGTAGTTAGCATGGTGTTTCCATTTTATGTATTAACTTTACATTGTTTTATACCCTGTCATAATATGTGAATACACATAATGGTTATAATCGTCTATAAATAATGGTTGTTAAGTTCATTTTGTATTTTTTTCTACAGTTAAGGTGGACTTAAAATCATAATCGCACTTCCAATTACGAGTATACTTTAAATGCACCTAAAATGACTTACAGTGTCTTGTGTCTATATCCATCCACCCAACGTTTTTAAATGCTTAAAATATCCATAAGAAAAATTAGTTTATTTTGTTGACTTGTTGTTCTTGCTGAGCAAAGTAATTTTGACAATCGATCTGGTCATCCAGACTAAATTTAAAATAAAAAAGTTACAAATTGAGAAAAGGTAAAATAAAAAAATTCTACTGGCGTAGAATCGAATGATTTGTAGAATCGACCTATCATTTTGAGGAATCGACCTATCATTTTGAGGAATCGACCTTTCATTTTGAAGAAAATGATCATTAAGTGTCCACAATAAAAACTCACGGTTTTGTTATTGATGAAGGCCAAGGGTACTAATTATTACCTTATGTTCTACAAATAAGACCAACGAATATTTAGATTTTGTTTTTGTAAGAAGATACTTTAGTTTAGTTCTTTATTTATTTAGTAGAACGGTGAAAATAAGGACGATAGTTGGACTCTTATCAGGCCACTATCACCTAAAACTAAAATACCACATGCATAAGCTGGAACTGGCCAAAAACACCGTCGGCAGCCTATGCATGGAGGACGAAGAAACGGCTGAACACGTACTATAACTATACTAAACTGTATGAGGGCATGATACCAATAGACCTTATAGGTCGCAGTATCGTGTGGCTTTGGTAGACTGCCTTCAAACAAATACAATAGTAAAACAAAGAATCAGAAATTGTATTCACAACTACTCATATACAAATTCTATTTTATTGCTAGATATTTAATTAGATTTTTAAATTATAATTTATTGGTAACTAATTTTCATTTTTTTCTCGTTTGAGCTTAAGACAACTGAATTAAAGAAAAGTTCATTTAAGGATCCCCCACCTGAATATCCTGGAAATACAAATACACAACTAACATTAACTAATGGCAATATACCAATTACATCAATTAACATTAGTGAAGAATTTAACAAAACTAATATTTGGAAACAAGTACACGAAGGAAATAATAAACAAACTTCAATTCAATATCAGATACGCAAAGGAATGAATAGTAATAAAGAGTAAGCAAACATCTTTATTTTTTTAGTTTTATTGTGGTAACTTTAAAATTAACTTAAAAAATCATCAAAATTAGTATAACTGAGAAAAAATATAGCAAGATTGATACAAGTCAGAAAAAGAGCGGAGAACAACGATTAACAACAATGACGGAAGAGGAAGAAATTCATGACCAAATAAAATCATCTGCTCAAAATTTGTCACAGGTTTAGACCTACTATAAGATATAAGTATTTAAATAACAACAAAAAATCATGTAAAATTTTGTGCACCTACATTACATTTCATCATTAATAATTTTAGTTTAAGCATGTTATCACTTATCACACATGTATTTGAATTTGAATATATATTTTAGTTTTAGATAGCACATTCATATAAATTTCTAATAAAATATAGAGAATATTGTGTTAGTTATTACAAACAGTTTAATTATGCGTAATTTATATTTTTAAAAAGCGGACTCCATTCATTTTTGCGCTTAATGTATGTTTTTAGTTCAGCACAACAACACAGAAAAATGATTGAAAATTGATTGCATCAATGCTACTTTATTCTCAATTTTCTTTTCACACAATTGCAATAGGTTTCTTTGTTTTTACCCCCGTAATTTTTATTGTTCAGTCATGAAATGGTGCGCCATTTTACATTAAGACTGGCTCCGAACGAAATTAAGCGAAATTTGATCAATTTTAGTACCTGTCTAATATGTAGAGGTGTTTTTACCTATATTTATATAAGAAAAAATTTTATTTATGAGGTCAATACTAGTATTTTATAGTTAACTAATCTATGGCGCACTCATATTCTTAAACTGCAGCCAATCATTGGATTTTCATATTTTTTCCGCTGTTTTTAAAATATAAAGCTTTGGCTAGCCATTCAATTAGATTAATAATCATTTATATAAATTAACTTAAAAATTTGTTTTGCTAGTAGACAACGGTAATGTAATCATAAAATCATTTAAGTGAGAAATTTGTTATTTGATTTGATTAAATTAGTTTTTGATGATAATAAAGATCAGTTTAAACAATTTTTTGAGAATTTTCTTGTGGTTGAAAAATTTTAATATTACTTCAAACAATTCCGATATATTTTATATATGTACATTGTACATATGTACCTCAAAAGTTTAAATATTTGTCACCACAAAAAACATAAAGTGTTCATTAATATTTTTAAATCGATTAAAATGTAAACCCTTAAATATCTTAATATTTAAGAAAATTGCACCACTATCAAAATAATCGGCTCATATTTTGTTTTCTTTATTTTTTTTTTTCAATAATCAAATTTCTCATTTAAAATAAGAAAATTCTTTAAAATACTCCTTCCCTTCGACATTACATTAACTACAATACATATATACGACTTCGATTTCCAGTATTTTTAGCAAATCTTTTCGGTCTAAGATCAAAAATGTTCGGAAAAAGTTAACCGTTAAAGTTCCAAAGTATTTTCACAAAGGGTTTGAACATTGATACAATATTAAACACAAAAAAAAATCATGAATAAATGTAATTAAATTTAAAATTCTTTTGATTGTCGGTTTTTTGGTCCACATCCATTTTGTAAGGCTTAGCTTCTACATTTTTCATCAATCAAAATATAAATAATATAAGAAAATTAACATGACAAAAATGTTGGTATGATGTTGGCAAAATTAAAAAAATCAGTTTTCAGAAGGACCAACTACATTTTTTTCGTTTTTCTTCTAATAAATACAATATGAATTATCGACCATTGGGAGCATGAATGCGATGCTAAATACATATGTAATGTTCAAATTATCTAAAGATAAGGATGGGCAGATTGACTAAAAATTTGTGATTTATGGATTGGTTTTCTATGCTTAATATGAACCGAATCTAGTGGACCATGTATTAATATGTACTATGTTAATCCCAAAATTTACCCACATGTATGTTTGTGTGAATTGAATAACTTTCAATGAAAAATCAATTAAAACAAAATGTTCGATTAACATTTCATGTGTAATATGTAATTATGTACGTAATTTTGTCTACATGTCTATAGTGCATAGGTACACCAACCTTTATACAATTTAAGTACACATTGCACTGTGCACGGCACCATTTAAATTCGTCGGTTATACCTATCTAATAATGTGAATTTTTAAGAAGAAATTTTGATAGTCTTGTTTATTATACTAATCAAATCTATCGACATTTCAGAATAATGCATATACCAATATCAAGGATTGGTGCAAAAGTAAAGTTAACACAAAAGATGTTGCTACAGCATCCGAAACATCAGTATAGCCGAAAAGTTTGTTGTAATAAGAGTTTTAAGTTTTATAATCTTTTTTTGTTTTGTTTTGAATAAAGTCCTCACTGGACTTGTAACAACCATTATAGCATTGTACATATGTATAATGTGTAGGTACCTAATATTCATGAATATAGAATTAATATACATATAATATAGAAAAAAATAATCAATTAATTAGATTAGAATTTTAAATGTCATTTTATAAATTAAAATTAAATTTTAAGATCTACATCTACAAATTAAATCCTTTATTATTTATTTGTTTTTTAGGTAAATACTAACCTTAGCTATTTATTGAAATTTCTTATACCTATGACAATTTCATTTTTTTTTTTTTTAAATTAATAAAATTAATGTTAATGTGTACTTATTAAAATAAAAAACATGTATGTATACCCTTTATACGAGTATATTATATATAAACAACATGTTATATATATTTTATAATTTATTACATATTGTATTAAAATGCATATAGATAAATCCAATTAATGTAATAAATAAATTAAGAAACAAAAATAGAAGAATTTTATTTGAGTATACTAGGCTACTTAGTATTTAGAAGACTAGAAGAAGTAAGAAAGATGACCACTAATCGTTTATATCAAAATTAGGTGAACACTATACCACAGCCTCCCCAATACCTTGTCCGATTTGCTCCAAAAACAATAGAGATCTTACTCTAGGTCCTAAGAAAGATGAGTTGTACAGAGTAAAAAAAAACCATAATATAACTTAAGTTGTATATTAATACGAATTGAATTAAGAATCGAGTTATATAAAAACGTTACTGCAACATTCTAGATTCTAGAAACATAACACCAATGTCCTTGACATCAGTTTGTTATTATATAAATATTAAGTATAGAGAGGAACAATTCTCGGCTGAACCTTACTTTTCGACACCCATGAAGGAGAAAGATAAGAGTTAAGATTGTATTTATGAAT
>JANSTT010024213.1:0-38278 GCA_026745375.1 Platyura marginata | reverse complement strand
ATAGGATGCATTAGATAGAGGTCTTTGATCGTTGACCTGGAACTTATATTTGATGTGTTTGAAATATACGTACAATGTTTTGTAGGTATAATCAAATATATAGGGATTCTGATTTTTATGGTAGTCTCGAAATACAAAGCAAACGTTCAAAATTTTATATAGTCAGTGATTCCATACGGCTCGCTAATATAACTTTCAATTTAGAGAATTTAGAGAATTTAATGATCTGATCCAGTAGCGTAGCGTGGGTTTTATTTTTACCTATATACAAAGTACCACTGAAATGCTTACTATAATCCCCATAACTCCCTTAATTGTTAAAATCTTTTTTTGCTTATAGTAATTTTTTTTTCTTCAGTTTTGTCGACTCAAAACTGGATATTCTAATTATATAGTTTTGAGTTGATATTTTGTTAGAAAATCGAAAAAAGTGTACAAGACAAAAAAATTTGTAAATAAAATTTGACTTAAAATAAAATTATCCTTATTAAAATATTTCAAAAATTAAGGGAGTTATGCGGATTATAGTAAGAATTTTTAGAGGCACTTTGTATAGGCAAAATATAAAAATGTTGTTCACCAAATCTTCGCTACTATAATTACAGTACAGTACCCTCGATTACATAATACAACGCACCTAATTTACTCGATCTGAAATTTATATTGAAAATGCAACCTTTTATATTTATCCATCTATCTATCTTTATTTACGAATAGACATAAATATGTATGCTGCTTATCGTAAAAATGTCAATATAAAGCAAATTTACTACTTTTATATAGTACAGTGAATTTTAAAACATCCAATAAACCGAAAATTTCAAGAAGCATGACTTTTATATTAACAACACATTGTTGTTCCTTATCTATTCACAGAGGGGGGGGGTGGAAGAAACGTTGTTGGTATTGTGATATTGTTATATAGAAAAGGGGTAATAAAAAAGAGCTCTATGATTTGGTAATTCAAGTGAAAAAGCTCAGACATAATACAGCGGACATATAAATTCGCATCTTATAAACAACATTCGAACTAGAAAGGTTAGAGTGTGAAGGTTAAGGAAAAATAAATATAAATCTTTATTTAAAAGAAGAAAATATATAGAAAACTTTTCAATATTTATCTAAACCAGGAATAATACATCGGTCAATATTAATGTTTCGTTCCCATCAGGACCAATAGAGAAACGAATAAATATTTCCGGGAACGAATTCATTATTTAAACCCATTTCATGATATAAACACACAGACAATATAAATGTAGTACAACCAAAAGGATAGAGAAAGATTCCTTCGGATATCACGTTGCTTACATGATATATTTATCTGTACGTGATCCTGTATACAAGTTGGGTGGTTTCAGGCTTTAGCTCTATTTAAATAACATTAGAACCTATATAAGTAATGGGGCTGGGCCAGGATACATATCAAAATCTGAACCGTTTTCATGGCATACACGTAAACATAAGTGGTTTATATATGATATTGTTTCATGTTTCTATGTTTTGTATGACAAAGCATATATATGTAGTTATGATTATATGTTTATTATGTTTTGGGATAATTTCCTTTCTATTGTGTCATTTAATTTGTTAACAATAACGAGACAACCATGACACTCTGTCCTCCGACCGACCGGGTCGACCAATATTGTGGAATTATGTTTCCTGTACATGCTACATACTCAATGAATTATTATATCGGAGTATGAACAAAATCCGCCTTTGTCCATAGCAACAGTAGCATATTTGTAAAATGTGTGTTTTTTCTCACTTAATGTATTGAATCGTTATATACTTTCTTTCCTTTTTTCTCTACTTTTTCCTTCCCTCTTTTTATAAATTAAAGTAGATATCAATAATTACATTCACCAACATACACATAGCACCTCTACTACATCATAATAAAAACAGAACGCTGTAGCAATCCTATCAATATCACTTATTTTTATTAAATAGTGCAGCATCGTCCCCTATTCCCCATTGATAATTCAATTCGGTAGTACGAAATAACTTAATTACTAAATTGATTTTTCTGCAGTTCCCCAATCAAAACACCAAACTTCATTTTATGTAATTTGTTGCCTTTTTTGAGAGTTTTAAAATCAAAAGCAATAAATACAAATTCCATTTATACAAACAGGGTGATTTAAGATTTAATTTTTTGAGACATTTTGGAAGAAATGGTGTAAATTCTAGTTGATCTTTTTCTGTAATATTTCCCAATATGTGGAGTAAATAATTAAAAAAAAAAGTGTGGCAGATTTTTATGACATAAATTTAATTATTTTATTGAATCTTAACTCATTGTGCATATATATTGATTGATTGGGGACTTACTCCCGGTCACGCAAATCCAATTTTTTTAATACTATACGTAGAGTAAGACACTCCAACAAGCCTCAGCTTTAATTTGATGAGAATCCCAAGGTGATAGCTTCATCATTCGATTTTCATTTGTCCAACCTTAGCGGTCGCTCAAATATTTTCTTTATGTTAGATATTTAAAGTATCTAACTGGGAGAAAATTAATTTTTTGAAAAAGGATAACAACATTGCCACCCTGTATATGGTGCCACTACTATAGTGCAATGGATGTATTTATGACTAAACTAAATTACACGTAAATAATGTTTAATATTATTGGCATTGCTCAATAATAATCTAAAAACATCGTCTAGATAGAAAAATATGAATTGACGGTCAAATCTCGAAGCATTTGTACATCATATAACTCCCATGGGATTTTTACAATTCCTAACTACGTAGTTGTATACATTTATTTTGTCCTTATTTTTATATAATGCTTTGAGGTACACGAACACGAGGATATTATTAGATGACCTATAACTTTACTGATGTTTTTGAAGCTGACGGTGCTAATAAATATTTTATTGAAATCTAATAAAGTCTCCATTCTATTGTTATTTGTTATTTATTGTAGTTGTAACGAATTTCGTTTTATCTTCTTTTTTTTTTGCTTCTTTTCTACCAAAACAATATTGTGTGATATATAGTAACACAATCAGATACTCTCACCGAATTCAAGTACTCAATACTAACAACGAGTAGTATTCAAGTTACTAATTACGGATTTATGGAAACCACCAAAATTTTTTTATTTATTTTACTTTGAGAGTAGAACATTTTTCTCATTCTAACTACTACTGAACGTTACCATTCATCACGCAAAATTCGTTGTTTAAGTTGGAATATTTTTAAAAAATTGAGGGTTTACTATAGAAGCCTAGAATTGGTTCCTCTTTCCAGATATGTATATATATGGTAGGTTTCGGGCTTTTTTCATTCAGGTTAAATTCATTTTCTGCTAACACTACAAAAGATCCTATGCAGTGGCAAAATCCCCTTTTTTGTGTCCTATGGTCGTCTCGGTTTGAACATTCGACTCGAAAAATCATATTTGTCATACTGTTTTTTTACATCAAGAGTTTTCTACTTAAATTAAAAAAAGAGAGCGTTGTAATATAATAAAAAGCATTTGATAGGTTTACAAAAAAAAAGAAAGCTTTTTCGCATCAAAGGTAACTCTGCTAATTACAATAATCACCATTAGTTAAAATCGTAAATATTTTTTATTAAACTTAATTATTTCCTTTTAGTCATCAATAACTACAACTTTATCATCATTTACATTCAAATCACTTGATTTTTTCGAGTTATTGCTAAGAAATTGATTGATCAAAACATTTTTGGCCGATGTAGGTATTGACTGTCCACGCGGCACTGACATCAATAAACTTACACGCTTTTTCGGCTTAGAATCGGTTGCTGTATCACTTTTCGGTGCATTTTTCGGTTCAGGTGTAATGGCGGTAAATTGTTTTAGTTTTTCATCTTGTGATAGCACTTGGGTAAATTTCGTTATGCTCGCTGTTGTCGCGGATTTCGATTTTGTTGCTTTTATTGTACTTTCATCGGACTGATCAACAGCTACTGGAAGTAATTTTTCTTTTTCCTTTGACTCTAGTACAATTCTTTTCGGTTTCAAATTGTATGTCCAATTATTAGGCAAAGAAATATCTGTTACCTTATAGAATTGAAGTTTCTCCGTTGGTACGTACCAACAGAATTTATTCTGTAACGGGCCCTCGTCTGGACATCCACGCCACGTCGCTAGTTCTTTAATTTTCTGTCTAATGCTACATTCCGAATAATCTGCATGACCTTCATTTTTTTTCAACAAATATGCTCGAAATTCACGACCCAAAAATTTTTTATTGTTTCTATTCCCATGGATCAAACGAATCAAATCGCCAACGACATCGTCTGTGATTTTAACGCGTTTGTTTGTAGACGTCTTACCATCAGTATCTTTATCAACAGTTCCAGACACAATACCACTGCTCTCAATCACTGTAGGTTTATTTATTGTTACACATACTCCCTGAAATAGATATGCTCGTGCGGTAAGCATTTCCCAAATGATGTTTGGACAATTCAACGGTTGACTTCCATCAATATTTTGCCAAATAACGCCAATTACGCGAGGTTTGATTTTTTCGGTTTTCCGTTTCATTTCATCCGCAAATTCCTTTTGAATAATTTTTAATTTTGCTTTTTGGGCAGCCGGTGAATTATCCTCATCGCCTTCATCTTCCTTCAGTAGCTCCTCATCACTCAAATGACCATGCGGTACAAAGAATTCATTATCAATGTCATAGTCGTCATCGGATTCTTTTTCATCATCGCTGCCATGCAGGGATTCGCCCGGTTCCTCTTCTTCCCATTCATCGTCCGAATCGATTTCGTAATCGAAGAATTTCTATTAAAAAAAAAACCCTCCCAATTATAAGATCATGAATTTGATTGATGAATTTACTTTGTCTACGGCAAACGGTCTTCTAGATGTAATAACTGTACTGGTTTTTCGCCAGGTTCCATAGTAGGCTGGTCGTTGATTTTCTTCGAATTTGAAAAATTTGGCCCGGTATATTTGCTTAACGTTCTCCTCTTCAATAACAACAGCGGCACTTTCGAGCTCATCATCTGTTTGAACATAAATTTCAGATTTGTCTCTTAATTAACATTAGAAACTTACCAATTATCATAACATCATCTTCGTTTATTGTTTTGTCATCTGTTTCCGGTACTCTCTTGCCGGAACGAATATTTTGAAGGTAAAGTTCTGAAGGACAGTCGGACTGTAAATGTTCTTCTAAAATGACCCGTCTATCGGTGGAAAGTACTCTACGAACTGTCGGAGCTAATTTCATATCTTCCTTGATGCGAAATGGCATAAAGTTGGCCTCCCGTTTGACAATGACACCTTCTGTGTGGTCACCATCGACTTTCTTACCGTCAATCTTACGTTGCACGAAAAATTTCGTAAACGCCTCCACCTCTTTGCGTTGTTTTTTATTTTTCGTTTCTTCCATGGCAATTTTTTCTTCCTCTTTCTTGCGACGTTCCTCTTCCTTTTGTTCATCTTTTTTTTTGCGTTCCTCATTTTTAGCATCAATTTCGGCTTGTTTCTTTCGATCACGATCCTCTTTCTCTTTACGGCGCAATTCCTCCTTTTCGTCACGTTCACGCCGTCGTTGCTCTTCCTTTTCTTCGCGTTCTTTCTTTCGTTGCTGTTCTTTTTCCTCGCGTTCACGTTGTTTCTGGTCTTTCTCCTCTTGCAGTTTGCGATCACGTTCCTCTTTGGCCTTTTGTTTTTCCAATTGTCTCTTTTCGAATTCCAATTTCTTTTGAATTTGTTTGGGTGTTAATTTGTGCTCTTTAGGCGTTGTAGATCGTATTCGTTTTGGTGTCAGTGTAGGATCTTTAAATGAAAATAAAATTATTGTTAGCTCTAAAGTCACACAATACAGATGAGATATGTGAGAATGCAGATTTGATTGAACCACTAAGTGTTTGTAAGACAATAATCAATAATTGAAGTTGGATGCACGTCAGGGATTGCAGATAGATAGATAAAGTCAAAATATAACTCTAGCAGATTTCTAAATAACATGAGTTAGAATTATCAAACTTAACAATGTCGTACAAACAATTTTTGAACGAAGTGAACTTGGTATGTGAGAATTTTCAAAAAAATCTTATACTTCCTTGAACAAAACTGAAATATTCTGACAGGAACTATGAACAATTTCTGTATCTTTCAATAATTTTATAATAAAAATTAATTATTACCATCCTGTTTACTCGATCCAACTTCTGTGTTTGTAATTATAATTACATCATCCGATAATTGATCAGTTTCTGGAGCTAAATCTAATTTTGAGTCATCAATTGTGAGATCCACTTTTTTCAATTCTGATATAGTATCAGTTGAAACTCGATCAGATTTACGGTCATCACTTGGAATTTCCACTTTGTCAGCTGTAGCATCAGAATCAACAAGAGTTGAGTTAGATTTTGAGTCATCATTTAGAATTTCTATTTTGTCTGCTGCAGGATCAGCATCAACAAGAGCTGAATTAGATTTTGAGTCATCAGTTAAAATTTCCAATTCGTCCATTCTAGGCTCAGTACAAACAAGTGCTGAATTATATATTGAGTCATCAATTGGCATTTCAGATTCTGTTTTATCTGGATTAGCCTCAACGATAGCTGAACCAAGTTCGATGTCACAAATTGGTAATTTTTCTTTTTCTGAAGAAACATCCGTTCCATGTTCTTTGATTGGTATTTCAGCAGACGGAGTTTCCGATTGGTTTTCATCTAACAAAACACCTGTAGAAATATCTATCTTAGTCGGTTCTAAACATTTTGTTGTATTAGTCATTTCCGTTAGCACATTTACTATTTGAGAGCCTTTTTGTAGTTTGTCATCTTGTGGCTCACTAATCGATTCAATCTTTTTGTTGTCTTCAGCTAAGTCTGCTTTTACTTTTTCTTTGTTTTGTTCGTCCAAAAATTGTAAATTTTGATCTTCAATTGGTTTATCGACATCCGATTGCTCCTCACTTAAATTTGCAGTACTATCTTTAATCGTAGATATCTTTCGTTTCCTAGACGATGGAAGTCTAATTGTGATTACTTTGTCTTCCTTAACTGTAGCACTATCGTCGTCACCTTCCCAAACTAATACCCTGTGAAATTTGCCTGATTTGGACTTTTTTCTTTCGTCATTTTTTTTGTGTATTGTCTTTGTGCTCTTGTGTGCATCCTCATTTTCACCAATTTCAAAACATTTCTCTGCATTAGATAAGTCAATTTTAAGATCAGACACTGACGATGAGTGTTCTTTTGGTTCAGTGCACAAAGGGTGATTTTCAACAATGACGTCACTTGCTAAATCCTTTTCTAATTGCGGGTTTTCTTGTTCCTCGTTCGAAATATCAACAGAAATTATTTCGTTTGACTTTTCAACTATGACAGCACTTGCTAAATTCTCGTTTAATTTACTTTCTCCTTGTTCCTCGTCCGAAATATCAATAGAAAATACCTCAATTGGCTCTGAAATAATTTTATTAGCATCTTCACTGCAATTAATTTTAGCTGAACGTTCCACATCGTCATCAGTCTTTGATAGTTTTCGTTTTCTTGGTTGATCCGAGTTGTTCAGTGGTACAGGAGATGTTTTGAGAATCATTGGCGAAAAAGGTAAACGGGGCTGTATCAATTTCTTGCCACTAACCGGCGAAATTGATGTTGATGCACTATCCCTTTTCGATTTTCGAGATGATTTCATTGTGCAAGAAGCCGCTAGTACTCTTGGTTAATTTAAATATTTTGCAATCTATTGTTATTAATTAAATAATTACAGAACAATAAAATTGGAACAATGAACACTCCAACAAAAACTTTTAATGAATGATTTTGACAGCTGTTTAAAATAGCGGGAAAATATGTTTTTCGACCGAAATGGATTGCTATGAAGTTTGATGTGTTTTGCGTTGTAAATGACAAATTTCGTGAGTTATAATGCATTGAGGTAGAGTAATTCGAACCTTTTTGCTAAAATTTTAAGATGATGAATAAAATGCCGTATAATAGCGGGATAATTTGTTTGTTCATGTGGCAACATTGACAATTTCATTGCAGCTTTGACGTTTTGTGAGGTGAACGGAACCTTATTATTAAAGCTTTAGTCAAATGTGTCAAACAATTTTGTGTCTAAATTGGTCAATTAATTCCTAAAAATCTTTAAAATTTCTTTTATAAACTCAAAAAGCGTTAAGCAAGTGTTAAATCTAAACGGGATACTATGATTGTCGTAGTAATTTACTGAGGATAGTCCAGTTGAGTAACTACAAACAGATATCCTTTTGTACAATTTGCATGTGGTCTTTTAACTAAAGTATAACTAAAATTTCAATAAAAATGAGTAAAATGTCCAAAAATAAACTAAATCTAACATTACCACCTGGTTCTGTTGATCCTGTTCCACAAGCTATCGTTCCAACACCACCGTTTAAAACTCCATCGGGAACCGAGTAAGTATTCACTAATCACACAACCAAACAAACACAATGCCCACAATGCACGGCATCCATTTTGCCTTGTCCCCATAATTTACCCAGTTTTTTTTTTTTTTATTTTTCCTCCTCAACAATAGTCGTTCCAGCCTTTTGGGCAAATCAAAAACCAGCATTGAAGCATTGACCGACACACTGGAAGAACTTGAAATGGACGATACCGCCCGTAATCGAATCAAAGTATTCCTGAATCAAAAAGAGAAAATCGGTGAACTAAAAGATGAAGATTTGGAAAAGTTAGGTGAGCTGGGCTCCGGCAACGGTGGTGTTGTTATGAAAGTACGTCATATGCCCACACAATTGATAATGGCACGTAAATTGATACATTTAGAAGTGAAACCGGCGATCAAGAAACAAATCATTCGAGAATTGAAAGTTTTGCACGAATGCAATTTTCCCCATATTGTTGGATTCTATGGGGCATTTTATAGTGATGGTGAGATTAGTATTTGTATGGAGTATATGGATGGTGGTTCGTTGGATTTAATATTGAAGCGAGCCGGTCGTATTCCAGAGCAAATTTTAGGCAAAATTACATCGGCTGTACTAAAAGGATTAAGCTATTTAAGGGATAAGCATGCGATTATGCATAGAGATGTAAAGCCAAGTAATATTTTGGTAAATAGCAGTGGTGAAATAAAAATTTGTGATTTCGGTGTGTCTGGTCAATTGATTGATTCGATGGCCAACTCTTTTGTTGGTACCAGAAGTTATATGTCGGTAAGTAACTTCATTTATTCATTCTTCAGTTCTTCATTTTAGATAAATGAACAAAAAATTATTTATAGCCCGAAAGACTGCAAGGCATACACTATTCCGTACAATCAGATATTTGGTCACTTGGCCTATCCCTTATAGAAATGTCAATTGGAATGTATCCGATACCGCCGCCCGATTCAAGTACATTAGAAAAAATATTTGGCACAAATGGTGACGGTGCCGATCCACTGACTATGGTCGATTTAAAACCAGCCCAAAGTGTTGAGCCACGTACAATGGCCATTTTTGAATTACTCGATTATATTGTTAATGAACCGCCACCAAAATTAGAACATCGAATATTTAGTGAAGAATTTAAGGAATTTGTGGATAAATGTTTGAAGAAAAATCCAGACGAAAGAGCCGATCTCAAAACACTAATTGTAAATATATTTCCAATTCCAAGTAGAATCTCGAAAATTTTGTATTTCAAGTGTTTGAATGTTCGAGATTCTACTGGTATATCTATAGCCGGGATAATCTGGGGAAGAAAAAAAATGAAATTAATTTTAAAAATTTAATGTTTATAGAATCATGAATGGATTCGTAAATGGGAAAGTGAATATGTTGACATTGCCGGATGGGTATGCCGAACAATGGATTTACCACCATCAACACCAAATCGAAATGTATCACCGAACTAGACACCATTACATTTATATATATACATATATATATAAAGCATCCACCCTCAAAAAAATCACCAACAATACGAATGAAATTGAAATTTTTTTCGGAAAAAGTATTTTTGTCTACCTGTAGATTTATTGTCTATGTTTATAGTGAAAACGATTTTTAATCTTAAGAATAGCATGAAAAAAAAAATAACTGCATGTTAGTGCATGAAACATAAAAAAAAAAAAACAAAATAAATTAACATAAACATTCAATCTATTATAATTGTTTAAACAATTAATTAATCGTAACAATATCAATAAAATGATCAGTATGAGTATACAAAATTAGTATAAATTAGAGTTTGAAGTAGTGAGATGATGAGATACGTATGGTTAATCACAAAGGTCACATTACCATCGAAATGGGTCGACATTTTTATTATTTTTTTTTTTTTAGAATTTAACAAAGTCCGTATGATGCATGTTCTAGTTAGTTTTAGTAATTTTTGGGTGATGTACGGTTGACTCAACTTTAATTAAAATGCCCATCGCTATCAAATAGACGTAGTAGAGATATTAATGAACGTAATTATCGATGGAATAGATTTTTGGGTCAAGCAAACAAATACGTTTTACGTTTTAATTCCATTTACCATTTACCTTTAGGGTGGGCATTCATCAAACAATTTGTTCGTGGTTCGTCGAATGCATGAGGTAAATTATCGGCTGGTGGAACGGATGTAATAGCACGGTCAGTATCTAGTTTTGGAATGTTAATTTGTCCAGGAACACAGTGTCCAAAAAGAAAGGTATCAAATTAAACTTATTTTAATGATAGAATTAAGAATTTTTTGTTACCAATGTATATTGTCCTTGGAATAGTATATGGTGGGTGAATTCCTGTATAGTGTGTTGTGATATATTCGTTAATCTTTGATTTTATGGTATAGGCATCGATGATTGTCCACCTATCCACCTATCCACCAAACCGTTTTCCCAATACGTATGTAGACAATTGATGAATTCGTTTCTCTTCGGATCACTTTCAATTTCTATCCCATTGGACGTTGTCGTTCTTATTGTTTTTGGCTTGACGCCACAGTTTCACTCGATAATGTTCTTACCACAGAATGGATTAGCATAGTGTCAAAATATTGGATTCGCTTCTTTAATCTTGACATCCAGTAAATACTTCATAAAATCTTCGAAAAATGTCAAATTACGCATACAATTTTAGATTATCAATATAACCATTCGTATATGTAGGTATGGGGTGGTACTTTCAACTAACAACAAAACATTATTTTTAATAGACAATTACGTCGCTATTTTATTAAGACACTTTACTGTTAAAAAGCAAAACATAATTACATCGTGGAATGGGTGGTTTGTTAGCGGGAAGAAAGGCTAAAAGCTAAAGGGTTTTAAAAATTACGAGCAAGCCATTATATTGTGCTGCCTCTTAATTTAACTTCACATTAAAAGTAGAAAAAAAAAAAAAAAAGTTTCATACCGAGCCCCAACTCTTCTCGAGTCTCATGAATAAGTTATGTAATTAGTCTTTCACGATTTCAATTAAAATTATTTGTCGTCCGTCATCGCCCATAATATATACTTTCTCTCAGTCTTCCCTGCTATAATTCCTCGCTTCTCTTCTATACATCCATACATATAACCAACAACAAAAAAAAACATCATTCAGCTCTTCTAACCATCGGGCAGCTTTCAAGCTCTTTACCGTTTCACACACACGCACACCAACAGACAGCGAAAAAAAAAAAGTTTTACAAAATTTATATTATGAGAAGAGTGCATAAAAGCAAATAAATATCATAAAATATGATAAAAAGTATGTTCTTTTGTCTCGAGGGCAATATTGAACAAAAATTACTGCTGTCTAGGGGTAATAACCCTTCTTTTCTTCTTAATATTGTTTATGTAAAACCCTTTCGTTAGCTTATAATTGTCTACAGGCTAAAAAGTTAATGAATTTAAAATATGGGGGTGACTAGATAATATAAGTCGGTAGTCGGGTACTGTACATATATATATATGTACAAGAACAAGTCCACAGAGAGTACAAAAACTTTCTTTGAAAATAGAATTAAATTGGTCCGCCCAATTACATAGATTTTTGTGTGTATAGCTTTTATACAGGTGACTTGTTGATATCTTCTTAAAACTTAAATGGAACAATAAAAAAAAAATTTAAAACAAAACCAAATTGCTGGACAAATTTTACAGTCGTATTAATTCAGATTAATTTCTTTGTCCATAAAAATGGAGTGTTAAAGATGGGCGGACATCATTAGGCCTCCATATATATAAGCCCATTAGATATCCCTGGACTACCAGTTAAGTTTTCAAGCTGGCAATCGCAGACGAATCTGTTATCCAGAAAAACTAAGCTGACAATATATAAAGACGATTATATTCCCAGTGGTCCATCTATGAAGGTGAAATATGGACTTTGGCAGACGAAGGTTAACTTAAGATCTTTGATAGGAAAATCTTCGGCGCTAGAAAGCTATAAATGGCGAATACATAAGAAGAACCAACTGCGACCTCAATAAAAGTGAAGAAATTCTTTAGATTCATCAAGTCACAATGTATGAGGTGGGCAGGACATTTAATTCGAATGGACGAAAATCGAGTGCAAAAACGAATATAATCCAGCACTTCAATGTATAGTAAAGCAAGGGGACGTCCATGATCCCCAGGTGGTGTGATAACCTGGATAGAGACCTACACACACTAGAGGTGTAGACTTGGAGAACACGTGCAGCGGATCGTACAGTTTGGAGGAACATTGTGGAGAAAGCCAAATTCCATATCGGAATGTAGCGCTATTGACGAAAAAGAACCAGTTTAGAGGCAAGTGGGATTATGGCAAAAAGATCATGATGCTGTGCACTTTTTAGCGTTGTGTAGTTTCGTATAACCAGTTCGTTTAGGTTTAACGAAGACATCATGCGTTCGTATATTTTCGGCAGTGTATTTTGTGTTAGATTTTATATTCGTGATAAGTTCGGTGATTCTATCACTAGGAGTATACATTTGACATTCGAGAATCGCATATGATACTATTTTCGTCTCGTTCTGACTCAGAAAAAAACCCATTTGATTGATAGTTTACTCTATCTATCTATCTCATTATTCTCGGATCCTTTTATTCCAATTAAAAACCGTTCAAAGGTTGAAATACTGCCAGAGGTGAGGTACCTTGTTTGTGAAATTATTTTTAAATTGGCAATTGACATTTTTTTTTTTTTTGTTTATTTAATTCCATCCACACATAGAGATGAAACAACAGTTTTTTTTTTGCGTGTGTGTTTCTATTTTCTAGAAAACCATAAAACAGTTTTTATTGTTAAATAACTCGCAACGGATATACGCTCTGTGACAATATCAGGTTGATGACTTAATGAGTCTGGATAATGGTTTGTTGTAGCGGTTCTAGATAGACCAATATTGCAAATGTTATTCGTTTTTTTTTCTTCTATCTACCAACAATAAAAGTGTATCCGAATGGTTTAACTTTTTAACGCAATTAGAGAGATACTCTGCACGGCTCTGTGTGTCGTTAAATTGTACGATTTATTTCACAAATGAATGACTTCATGGTATTATTCTGGCTCCTCTGCTGGTATTTACGGTTTAAGTGCATGAAAATATTATTATTCTTACTGAATTTGATTTAGTTCTACATGGTCTGCTAAATGAAGTTGATGGCATTAAGTCAGCTTCCAATTTATTTATTTTTTTGTTGTTAAATAATTTTTTTTTTTTTTTTTGGAAAAATATTACAATTTTTTGTGCGCACACACAGTGAATCTTTTTATTTTATTAGACAGAAAGAGAGAGACATATAAATAGTGGAGATTGGAATTTAAAAGGACTTAATAAATAAAGTTAGTGTGAAGTTTAATTGTGTGGATATACCTAAGGTAATAAAAAACTAGTCTATAAAAATATATATAAATCATCACAAGAATGCACTCACATACACATACAAACAAAATTTTTCATTTTTGGATACCTTTACGCATCCAAAAATTGGTGCCATAGAAAATATGGTGTTTGGGAGGAGAGTTTAGAGTTGCCCAGTGAGTTTCCCGTATCACAAGAGGTCTCTTAGAACACTATTCCCCAATAGTTCAATAGATTAAAACTGTTTTCTACTTAATTGTTCAGCAGTGTTCGTCTTTAGTTTTTTTTTTTTGGCGATTACAAAGAATTAGGTCTGCATCATCTCTGGTGCTATTTCATGTGATTTTATGTTGAACGATCGCTCCTGTCTTCGAGATTGCCATTGATTATGGGCACTAGTAAAACTTATGGTCGCTTCTGGTAGAGTATCTATGAGCTGGCCTTTTTTCTCCTTGTTTCTCACCTTGGGAATTCAGATCAACATAAATCTTTGTTTTTATCCGTAAGAATCGGAAGTATAGGATAGAGTGTATATTGTTACATATATATAATGAAGTTTGAAATTAAAAGTATATATACCTGGAATTCTAGAGAAATATTAGTAAGTTCTCAATGGTCAATTGAATTCTTTGTTTGTAAATTAATAATTTGATACAACAATAGGTAGTATACAAACCTTTAACTAAATGTAATAAGGGATTATTTAGAATATATAGAATTGATTTGAATTTATATTTTTAATTTGTCCACAAATAATTTTAATGACCATAATAACAATACAAATATTAATTAATGGCCATTATATTTATTATGAGTTAATTGATTTCATATTATTATTGTATAAAAGAGGCTTCAAATTATGCTTCAATATGAAATTTAATTTAAGCTCAACTATTATTAAATAGTTATATGCAAAAGGATCAACTTTTGAACAATATTTCGAGTTTGGTAGTTATTTCAATTGAGGAAATTTCCAAAATTAAACTTTTCATATCAATTTTGTTTAACCCATTAACGGCGAATGGGTAGAATAATACTCAAAAATAGACCAATTGTAGCTAGAGCCAGGTGAGAGATATCGAGAATTAGTTTTCATGGACAAGTACTTAAAAATAATTTAGGGGTCATATAGTACCAAGAATTGAAGCCGCTTCAAGTTGAAGGGTAGTTACTGGGTCAAAGGTTAGCAAATTTACAGAGTCGAAAAAATTGCACGGAAATTATTTTGAAAATCTGGGGATGTGGAAAATCGGAAAACTCTCTTGGTGCCTAATAGCCTTAGGTGTCTACTATCTGACAAAATATATTCACCTGGGTGGGACCACTCACCTGGGCTACAGGGATGATTTCATGACAAAGGGATACATGTCATAGCAATAATTGATTATTTAACTTAAAAATATAAATACCATGTCAATACAAATACCCTAAATAGTGTCTATGTGTAGTTTCGTCAATATCGGACGAATGAATCGGGGGTCAGCCGTCAATGGGTTAATTTTTGATATTATTCGATAATTTATTTTACACTTGCTTACATTATGTTCATCGACTTAAGCTGTTTTGGGAAAATGCTCAGAAAAGGTTACAAGGAAAAAAATCAATTATTTTCTCATGCGTAAACTAATTCGTATTAAAATATGTACATTATTTGACTTAACTTAAATCAATGAAATGAAACTGTTCGCTTAATTCCCACACAAAATGAATTACTATTATATAGTAACCAAACAATATCGATGACTATACTATATACATACAGGTACATATTAGTAGAATTTATTACATAAATATTTGTATGTAGTATATGGCCGTCCTTGAGTTGGGCGGTTCATTTTCTTTATGTTAATTGAAATTGCAAAATATAAATCCCATCCCAATTCAAATTTAAATTTTTATTCAATTCACTTTCAAACCTTATCTAATCAAAATGGTAATGTGAAAAATCTGAAAATTAACCGATTTCCATTATATATAATGAAGCCAATAAACGGAAGTTCAAAACCGGATGTGTATCATCAAATAAAAATCTATAAAAATATCGAAGTGAATGATGCGGGATGCGTCATACAATAGAGACAAAAATTATTAAATTTTCATTTTATGCGGTTTGTCAACAAACCGATTTAATAAAATAAATTAGCAATTTTCCGCTATTATTCTATTCTACAATGTTATGTCAGTCACCCCGTAGATTAAATAATTAATAATTTCGTAGTTTTTGGACCAGATTTATAAGAGTAGGAATATAAATAGTTGACAAAAGGACCAAAATAAGATTTCCAATATAGATACTAAGGTAGGTAAATATTTTCGTAATCCTCACGACGACCTAGAAACGATCTGGCAATATGAAAAGATACCCATTTTCACTGATAGACAGGTTGCAGTATCAAATTCATTGATTCTTCTACTTCTTCTTGTAAGGCTACAACTCAGAGTGAACTTTCGCCTCCTTTACACGGATTTCAATACTGAGCAGCCGATCTCCAATTTCTCACTTGCATTCTCAATGTTATCAAACCACCACATTCTTGGTCTACCTCTTGGTCTTTTGAGTTGAGGTTTAATTTGGCATTAAATACTTTTTTGGTTGGGAAATGTAAAAAAGGTCACCTCTATCTACTAACTTCATGTAGGTCTCTGATCATTTAGGTTTTAATGGGAACGGGCAGACCTAAATCTCTCCATTTTTGAAGCCGAAACCAGTTATTGGAATCGCGAAGGCCACAATTGTATATGCACCATTGAATGAGAGATGACTCGCTCTCATCGAACAGTATGGAATAGGGTTGAGAGAGATCTGTCGGACTTAAATATTCCTCAGGGGGGGACCGTTGAAGAAAAATTGTACACTCCTCCCGGATTAGGAATACGAAATCTATACAATGAAGGAAAGTGGGGCATATTTTTAATAATAATATACGTGGATGATTTCGCTCATTCACTCAAATAACTTAATTTCGATTTATTTTAATTTAAACATTGAATGTTTGGTTTAATTAACAATAAAATTATTTAAAGTACCGTCCGACTTATCAAGCATCTTTTCAAAATAGCGCGAAAGTGATTTAATTTGAATAAATTATGTGAGTAACAAAAAAAAAATTAATTTATTACACTATCTACAAGTACTACTTAAGTACTCGCACTATTATTAATATTACTTCAAGTGACTACCACATAACATCTCATTTAAACCAAAGTGCACACAACAAATCATCTTTAATGATTGCCCATTTAACAAAGAGTTTTAATTACTTTTTTAGAAAAAGCATAAAATGAAAGAATTAATTATGATGACGTTGTTTTTTGGCAAAGCCATACTGATGCATATACCAGAAGATACCGAACTATTAGACGGATACAATGTTGATACATCACCAGAAATTTATCCAGAAGATTCATATTTTGAGGCCAGAAGTTTAGTAGGTGCAGATTCATACAGTAATCCAATCAGGGATAAAAGAAGTCCAAAATATATGGTCGTTGAGTCGCATGGCTTAAAAAGTCACTTTAAGCCATTGTATCATCATAATACAAATCATCAAGTTAAGGTCGATCATCCAATGGAATTTAAAGAATTCAAAAAGACCAATGACTACATGCAGAACATTGCATTCGATAAACTTCGACCACCAAAATTAAAGGATGCCAAACAAATTTACCGATATCGTCGTAGTATTGACAATGAAAACGCGAAAATCGACGGAGAAAATGACAAATCAACGGACAGCGTGGAAGATGTGGAATCACTTCCATCGCCGGAAAAACATGTGATGGACGCTTTTAAGCCAGAGGCACGTAGCCAATCGGTAATAGTGGATCGTTGGACAAAGGCACCATTTGAGTATTCAAAAGTTCAGAAAGAGGAAGATTCACTGGCTGAAGCAACAGTCAGTGAGGGAATTAATGCACGAACGCCACGAGTAAATTTTGTTACACAACAGAAGAAAAAATCTGATCAAAATGGAAACGATGCAGTAGATCAAAAACCGAGTGCCACTAAAACGGAGATATATAAAAATTTACCGGAACAACAACCAGACAATCGATACTATCGTATGCAATATGACGATAAACCGGATTATCGTAGGAACGAAGATTACTCCCGACGGCCAGATCGGTACATTTTATTATATTGTTTTTAGTTATTTTAATAATATGCATTTAGTTATAGATACGATCGTGGTGACATGTATGATCCGTATTATCAAGAATACTCACGATCTCTGGACGTATATGATCGCTATATGCCACGAACGCCAGCCTATCCCGATCAATACTATGATTATCCAGATAGCCGATATGACTTACCGGAACCAAGAGACTATAGACCATTATATTCAAATGATTTAAACGATCGTTATCCAACACCGCCTCCATCAATCGTTACACCGAACCGAAATCGCCGTATCATCTACTATGCAACACTTCCCGAAATAGTTCGAACACCGCCGAGTGTTGATTTACGATATAAATCTTATAATCGTTATGATGATCGATATGATCCGTATTATACCGGCGGTTATAATACCGACTATAATATGAGTCGAGGTAATAGTCGATATCCGACGGCAAGTATGGGTGCATTGAAGGTTGACCGGGATAGAAATGTGAAAAAGGAGAAACAGTACAGTAGGGAACCGGTTAAGGTGATGAATGGTGGTATTTCAGTAAAAGACGATTACAGTAGACCGTCAGCATTGTATGGTACCAGACAAAATGATTATGGTTATTCGTACTATTGATACAAAAATGTTAGTTTGGTTAGTTTTTGTACATTTCGTATTTTTGCAAAAATATAAAAGATGCACTCTTCATACGAATTTAACAACATCTTCCACCTTCCACATGTTACAAATCATCGAAATCATCATACCTTACCAACAGTAAAAGCTCAGCTCCGTTGTAAATAGGATTTAGGTAACAATTAATATATCTGACATTGATGTTGTTCTTGTTCTTGTGATTAGCATTTACCTGCCTATCTACCCCCCAAAAAAAACAAAAACAAAAAAACAAAAAAAAACAGTCAAAACATTTAAAGCCACATAGTAAATGTAGGCACATTGTGTATAACAACGGAGATTGAGCCGGAAATCATAACATATTATTTTCAAAAGGGTCTCATTGAATCCCTCCTATCACAATTTCATGTATTAAACATTATGTCTTAAAAGCGTACATTGCCTTTGGGGGCCTTTGCCTAACTGTTTTGCTCCCCAAAAAGTTTCAAAGTTAAATTGTTGAATTTCCACTTGGTTACACATTTGCCAATGTGATTTCGTAGGAAAAACCTAAAAATAAAAACCACTTACAGCCAAAATGACTAGACAAAACCAAGGAAAATCGGTAAGATATAGAATTTCAATAATAAGATGATTGAAGCGAATGAACAGTAAGCAAGTATGTACTTGGAGTATGTATGTATGTCTATATAGATTGTAATGTAAATAAGGTGTCACAGATGTATGCATACATACATACATATATAATAATACCACACTGACACACTAATTATTCAATCTATATTTAATATAAAACATCACCTCTTAGATCAAACGATATCTTTCGTTTCAAATAAATTGCCAAATTTTCTATTAACACAGCCACCCCCCCCCCCAAATGAAAATATTAATATGACACAAATTTATGTAAATTTCCTTTTCGGCAATCTTCACAGAGGATAATTTTTCTTCCTTCTGGTGGTGGATCATTTCAAGACTATATATATATATACAGAGAGAGAGAGAGGCAGACAAGACTTGTTGATTGAAATATACAAATTTAATCAGTACAACGGATATTAATGTCAGATCCTATGCACGTCATAAATTACGTTAAATCCGCGTGTTAAATTGTGATGGAGGAGATATGACTTAAAAACGACATGAATAAAGTTGTGTCATGGATTTTATCAAAATATTATCAAATGAGAGAAGAAGAAGAAGGAAAAAAAATCATCACCCTCTGGATAAATGTTTTCCATTGTCTTTTGCTTACGATTTAAAACCATTAAAAATTAGGGATGAATATAGAATAATGTGGATTTTATTGTGACGGGCTTAATGTATGTATGTACACAGTGTCAGTGTGATACGGGATAAAATATAAAAAAGAATGAAAGGGGATGGAAATTGTATTTTGATATTTTTACAAAGAATTTCTTTGAACTGCGAACTGTCATTTAAAGTTAGCGTAATGTCATAAATATTTAATAGGATTTTTGGTGTGGAAATTTTGCCAGTGGATTGAATTTATTCTGAATTTAAATTTAGGCCAGAGGCTGTACAACTAAATTAATTCATATTGGTCATGGTTTTCATATAGTAGTGGAACAACCTCTGTGTTTCTATACCTGTGTCTCATATATAAAACCAAAAATGTACTAGTTTTTGTTATATTAGTATTGAAATTGTATAAGTAAAACTAAAAAAATATATAATTAAAAGAATACGGCAATATAAAAAAAAATCGATAGCCATCTCGGCCATCATGACAACTATGAGAGAAGACAGAGAGGGTTTAATTGGATGCGGTCGTGGGTGATAAAGAACAAGTAGAGGTGATGAACTAAAAGTGCGGTGTTTTTTATGATGATTAAAATTAAATTTAAAATTAAAATTAAATAAAATGAAATTATTTGATGGCGAATATAAGGTCCTCTTGTGTGGGTCGCAATAATGCGATCAAGTGTTTGAAATAATAAATAATAATAAAAAGGAATTAATATGTGTCAAGTGGAAATAAATTTTCTCATAGTCGAAGTACGTAGACATCTTTGTTATATGGGATAAAGGTAATCTTAAATAATTATTAAATTGTTTTTTTTTCGAAATTGTCTTTATTATTCACACCAATTGATATAGTCAACAGTTTTATGTGTTTTTTTCTTAATAAACACTATTTAAGAGTCAACCAAGCAATTACAACAATTTTCTAGTTAGTACTACAGGAGTCAACAGAATAGGTTTCCACTAAATTAATTGAGAATAAAAAATAGCAGGACAGGCCAAATGAAATAATTACCTACCACCTCATCCTCCTTGGCAAATCTTGTATCATCACCGCTAATCATTATACGCTGCCAGATTTTAATGGTTTTAATCAACTCACACGCCCCTAACTCTCTAACTATATTAGAAGAGAAATCAAATTTAAAATTTCACACAAAAAATAAATGGGAAATAAAAAAAAATATTTATTTATGTTATGATGTAAGCACTAAAAAGACGTACACCAGAACTCCCAGAATAAATTATTTTACAGCCCAGAGAGCGCTAACACAATTTTACATAAAATTTTATTACTTTGTTGCCATTTCAGTGTTTTTTTTTTTTTTTTTTTTTTTTTTATTCCATTATAAATAGACAATTTTCCACAACAAACGTCACTGCATTGTTGTCTGTACCGCAGCACCTTATATATCCTACGTATATCCTGTGTCTTGGTTACATAAATAAATTATTCGTCCCTCTCAAAACGATGTCTTACAATACTTTCAAATATTATATTACGCTATACTAAAGGGAAACAGAGAGGAACTTTTGTTTATTGAAATATACAAATTTAATCATAAAGGATGTCAGATGCTTCGCGGCGAAAATTAGGTTATAACATTTTCCTGGTAAAATCTGTGTGGAAAATTATATTGCCACAGCAGTAATATACAGAAGTAGTGTAGGCGGAGGTGGAGGAGAAGGAGTGGATATCTGTTCTTATAAAAGACATGACAAAGAAAAGTCACAAACACAGGTCTTTCTTTACAGATACGATGAGTATTTTAACTTAAAGAAACAAACAATTTTGCGCTTGATGTTGTTTGATGTTTTGAAATTAAAATTGTTTTTTTTTTTTTTGATTTTTTGCTGAAAAACAAAATTGTAGCTAATTAAAATGGTTAGGTACTAGGTTCAAGGAAAATTGCCCAAACTTATAATCGTGTTATATCGAAAGTATCGTCTTATCCAAGGGATTAGGTACATGTATAGGATTCCTTAAGAATATTTTAATTGCGAATAATAGATGCGTTTATGGCAGCTCTCGACCGCACGGTATTTGGTATCACGTTCAACATGAATCCATAGAGCTAAATTTAATTTTTACTCAGAACTGCAATTCATGCATATGATCCAAAGAAGTGTAGGTTGATGATTTGACTTGAATTAAGTTATCTGGTAAATAGTGTTAACGGGAAATATCGATGAATATCTAATAGTAATAATATTTCTCCTAAATTTAACCATAAAATGAGTTTTTGATATATATTAGCCCTAAGCTGAAGAGTATAGGTATTTATCATCAAAAAAATCGATTATGGCCATTGAATTTATAATAACTCGTACAAAATGTTTTATTTAACACTTCTTCTAATTAATTAATGCTAATTGTATAGCTCAGCGATAAATTATTGCTTTCAGAAATCTCCCGATGAACTCTCATCATGATCGTACATTAGATACAAAACTTTCCTATAGAAATGAATGTTGGCGCTACATAATCTAAGTATATATGTATGTATGTATGTATGTGTGTTATGTAATGCCCTTTACCTAAGATGATTTATTTGTGTGTTTGTATTTTTTCATTTTTTTTTTTTTTTAAATTAAGAATGGAAATTAGTGTAACAGTTTCCCAAACCATATTTTAATAACGATCCAATTATGGTAATTCCGGTACAGATTAATTTTGAATAATTACACAAAAAGTTGGTACGGAATAGATTAGAGCAGATTTTATTTTTTAAAGAATTTTGTTGTTTTTTGTTTTTTATTATTGTATATTTACCATCATATGGAACATCTTTATTTATGCAGAGAAAACTTTAGTTATATAAGTATATATGTACTTCAAAAAGGAAAAGGAATATTTTAGGAAAATGTGAAAATTATTTTAAAAATTATAAAAAGAAATCTTATTTTATCGAAAATGTGGTGTAATATTATGCTTTTCATTTACTCCTGAACGTAGAATGGTCACCATCAGATCCCGAGATTTTATAACGACCCATATATATGCTCTCTTTACATCCACTATCTAGATAGCGAACAATTCCCTTTTGAACAATGTTGAAATAAGAGTTACAACACTTTTACTATAATCTATATTTAGCTGAAATAGATCCTACAGACCTGGGGGTACTCGTACTAGCATGAATTATTTTTTGTGTCGACAGACTTGTCGAAAGTGTTTTTGGAAGAATCGACGAAACATACTTTACCGAAAAGAATACTGAACTGTTGTTCCCTTAATTTATGTAAAAGCTCCTACTAAAGTCACATGAACTTGCGATTGATTCAAATTAAATTAGACATTTATGTGGCTACATATGAAAAACGGCATAAGTTTTGTCTCTATGTGGCTCTAAAATATTTATAAAAATTAATCGAAGGCTTATCATTTTGACGATAAATTGGTGTACGTATCAGCGAGTATTATTTTAGTACATATCCACCAATACACACATACATATATCAATATTTGTATGATTTCGCTTCTTATCATTAAAATATAATAAAATTGTTAATTATCTCTTAACTAAAGTGCAGTGGTGGCTTATTTTCTTTTTTTCTTGTGGTTGCCGATCTACCAGTATAACAAAGTATAAGTTGGAGTTTATTTATCGCAGGACCAATTATGAAATTCTCAAGGCCACCATTTATTAATTTTAAATCAACCAAATTTTTACTTCAATAACATTTTTATTTATTCATTTAGCAAATTATTTAATTTTATAATTTACATGTGAGCTTTGGATCCTCAGCGATCGATTTTTTAACCAGATCCAAAACATCTGTTCCACAACCCCAAGCAAATGCAACGCCACAACCTCCATGTCCGTAATTGTGAATAACTGTGATTGGTTTTTTTGATTCTGTAAAAATAAAATTTTTATAATATTTGTGAGTGCCTACAGAGTGCCCCAAAAATGAATGACGAGGCGATTTTATTAAAAGTTTTTTTTTTTAATTTATTACCCGGGAAGCTATTTTTTTTACCAAAGATCATGACATTACCATGACATTACCATCATAACTTTGGTGTGCCAAGATCTTTAGTAAAACGATCGAATATTAATCTTTTTGGGACACTCTGTACATAAATGTAAACATATTCCAAAAATATGTATAAAATGTTCCTAATTCTAAATTTCCAATCAAAGTCAGATAAATTAATTTACTTACTAGACATATAAATGTCTTCTTCTAATCGTATACCATCTCGGCCAGGTCTTAAGCCAACACGTTCATTAACAATTTTGGCCCGTTCCAATCCTCTTGACAATTCTATGCAACCATTTCTAATTTGTTCCGAATCGTTTCGATAAATATCAGTATTACTATCACCATATTGATTTGTGCCCCCTAAAATAGTATGATCCATACTGAAGGAGTACAAAAATATTGAGCTATTGACAAGATTGACAATTTGGTACTAACTTGGGAATAATATATTTTCCTTTACTTTCATCCACAATGGAAAAGTGATACCATAGCGAATCTATGAACATAATTTGACCCCTAATTGGTATGACTGTTTTGTCATTTGCTAAATTTCCACCATTAAGTCCAGCACAATTGATAATGATGTCATAGTTGTCGGCCAACTCAGCAAAACTGTCTATGTGCTGTCTTTTCAATTGTCCACCACCGGCTAGAAATTGTTTTAGTAAAAATGGCATCCAACGAGATCCTTCACATACAAATGTTATATAACGGGCTCCAGATCTAATTTTAACAACCACATACATACTATATATATATATATATAGAACATTTTCAAGACAGTCATCCTTACGTATAGTTCCTTGAGTGCTCTCTATTAAAGTCCTCTATTTGCTTAGCGGTAAATTGTTCCCATCCAAATGGTATGTGTTTCCAAAATACATCATACGAATCGGTTTGATCAGTAAAACGTAGTACTGGCAACAGGGATATTCCCGCTTCTTGGGCATGTCCATTTTTCCAGAGATTATGAAAGTATTTATGGCTATCTTCACCCCACTTTCTAAAAAACAAAATTAATTGTTCAAAATAAATGAAAATAAAGAAAACAATGACCAAAATAGGGAGCCATACAAAATTTTCTCTTCTGACAGTGATCCGGCTAAATATGGACCCCATAATCCGGCTGCAATATCACTCGTTAAATTCGGTGTCATATCATCGGTAACTAGAGTTACGTTGGCTTGTCCACGTAAGCTTTCGACCAATTGCACCGCACTACTTAGGCCAACAACCCCCGCTCCAATTACAACCATTTTAATTGTCATTTTATTTAATGGAAAATTCTGGCTTCAGTCTCTACTGCCTTCTACAAATGACTAACTTTGAATAATTTTTATTTGTCTGTAAACACTTGAAGATAATCCAAATCTTTGTATATTGTGATAATATACTATCGATCAATGTTTTCAATATTACCAGTGGCGTATCGACTGCTGGGAGTTTGTAAGTTTATTTGTTTTTTTGCTTTAGTTTTAATATATTTTTTTTTTTTTTGTAAAACACATTTTTCTACATTTAAATTTATTTACCTTTATATCCTTTCTAGACCGTTCATTTAACCTTTTACCTATACATACATACATAGATCATACATCATACATGCATATCAAGTTTACGGTTTAATTTCCATTTCGGTTTGAGCTTTTAGTTTTACATTTCACCACAAACAAAAATAAACTTATTGCCCCCTGGTATTTATGAAAATATTTTGAAAACAATTTTTGAATGTGGCGCGGACAAAGTGACATATGGGATGGAAATAGTTTTTTATTATTTTTTTTTTTTTGTGGGGGATGTTGATAGACAACATTTAATTTGTAGAAATATTTTTTGTAAACCACAACACTAACTATGTTTACCTACTGCCTGCAATATGAATGTTGTCAATGCGGGGGGATATAAAGGGAATTGATGTAAATATAATGTTGTGTTACCACCATGGTATTATTTAAAGGGTTTAGGTAGAACGGTCGTATTTAGTGTATACATAGGTTACAGGTTTTGAAATATTCACCTACATAATAACGATCCCAACAAAAAAAAAAGTTAAAAATTAATAATTTCTCTGAAGTATCTTAGATTTTCAGTGAAAGTTCCTTAAAAAAATCATATGTCCTAAACTATGGAACCATTATTCAGAAAACTTTCTTTTTCCCCAGTTAGCTGCTTCGAATATCTCTCAGAAAGAAAATATTTGGCCATTCGTTAGGGTGGAACAATTCGATCAACAACTTGTCCAATTTGCTTAAATCAGAGAGGATGAGGTTTAACTTGAGCCCAGAGATGGGTAATAAATTGAACCACATAAATAAAGCACAATTCTAACATTTTTTCTATTACAGATAATCGTCTGACAATTCATCAGAGTGTCGTAGTACAATCACCGAAACGGGTCCATTCTAATTGGGGACAGTGGAACATATTCAAAATTAATCAAAAACAATTTTTACGTCTCCTGATTAATTGGAAACTTACGGAGCCCCACTGATTAAACCATTGCCAAAAAATTGGATGCTGCGTACAGAATTGTAGGTGCCCAGGAATAAAAAAAAATTAAAATTATTTGTTAATAAAATGTATTTGAAGCAAGAAAAATTGTTTATTTAATAAATGAAAGAAACTAAAAATCTCATCTTTTATTATGCAGTCAAAGATCAACAAGAACCAGCGGACGAATATTATAGGCTAAGATCAACAAGAGTTTACATCATATTGGTATTTCCTTAAAATGAAGAAATATCGAAAAACTGACAACGCCATTAGAACGGGCGTCCCTTAAAACCCCCAAATACCAATTTTCATTAAAATATCTCCATAAATAAAGATTTTCCAAAATCCGATTTCAAAACGGTACATGCAGCGCCATCTCTGGGTGGAGATACCTGCTGCAACTTATGAACTCCTGATCCAAGAATTTTTTTTTTTCCGTATTGGCCATTTTTTTTCGCCATTTTCATGGGGCGTCTTTTGACAAAAAAGTTTAAAAAATAATTTTTTTACTAAATGACGCCCCACGAAAATGGCGAAAAAAAATGGCCAATACGGAAAAAAAAATATTCTTGGATCAGGAGTTCATAAGTGGCAGCAGGTATCTTAACCCAGAGATGGCGCTGCATGTATCGTTTTGAAATCGAATTTTGGAAAATCCTTATTTATGGAGATATTTTAATGAAAATTGGTATTTAGAGGTTTTAGGGGACGCTCGTTCTAATGGTAATATTACTTTTTGAATATTGATGCATCTTGTAGATCTTTACCTGAAAATTTATTCATATGTTGTCTTTAATAATGATTCTTGTTGATCTTTAACTGAAATACATGCAAAATAAAAGATGAATTTTTAAGTTTCTTCCATTTATTGGAAACAATTTTTTTTCATTGAAATATATTTTAGTAACAAATTATTTATTTCATTTTTTTTTTATTCCTGGGCACCTATAATCCTGTATGCAGCGTCTACCGTCCAGTTTTCTGCTAATGTTTCAGTCGGTAAAGCTCCGCAAGTTTCCAATTAATCACATTGTTTTTGTTTAAAACCTGAATATGTTCCACTGTCCCCAATTAGAATGAACCCGATTCGGTGATTATACTACGACCAGTATCAGTACATTCTGATTATTGTCACATAAATATCTGTTAATTAGAAAAAATGTTAAAAATTTTTACGATTTAAGTATGTGGTTTAATTTGTGGGTAATCTCAGAGTTTAATAAAAAATCATACAGAAGAAAAAAAGTCCAGTGTACGATTTAAGAAAACACAGGTTGGCGGTCAATAATGCCTAACTAATAAAAAACTATAAAGAGAGAGAAAGAGAGAGCTCCAATTATGCATAAATATTGTACATAGTGAAATCTAATTATAGAACAAGAGTGGAATATAATAAAGAACCACACGGATATACCTTCTTGTACCTATGGATGTATAGTAAATTTACAGAGCAGTCCTTAAATAAAAAAAAAATTGTATTTTTTCCTTCTTTTTTCTGTGTTAAATAAACAAACCAAATAAACCATAAAATGTATAAAAATGCGCATAATCAATTTAGATATTCTCTCTGTACCTACTTATATACAAACACTCAGTACCTATATGTACGATTATGTATATATCATCTATGTGTATATAGTATGTATAGGGTATATGTATGCATATACAAGGAATATTCCCCAACAAATGTTCCCATTTTTCCCCAAATAAAACTCTCGCACAGCATCAACACCAAGAGACGCTGCTTGTGCCATTGAGAAGAAAGGACTTTCGAGACAAATGACATAAATGCGACAGAGCTAAAGCGCAAAAATATCACAAAAATTTAAATACCGCCCCTACGAAGAAAAACGACGCTTTTCCAAACCAATAGTGTCACAGAGGTGGTCGTATCGTATGGCCAATAAAAGTCTCGGAAAAGTTTCATCCAGAGAAAACAAAAATTTTTATTTTATTTTGTTTTTTTTTTGTTTTTTTGTTTTTTTGTTTTTTATTTGAGCTTAAAGCTAAGATTATTGATCCAAGAGTATTGTTGGCTATGTAAGAGTACTAGATGTGTACATATATACCCCATAGTCATCCATTAATACGTTATGGCATCATATACAATACATACATACATACATACATACATACATAGGTACCAAGTGTACATAATTTTTATTTTTAAAATTTTTATTTTATGGAAAGTTGCTTGAAACATTTTCCAGTTAGGTATATTTTAATGGGTGTAGACATTTCGAGAAAAACAAAAAATCTTTCAATGAATTTTGTTGTTGTAAATAGGTAGTAAAAAGTAAATAATGGAAAAGCTTTTGTTCAGCTATTTTGGCATATTAAAATTGTTTTTTGTGTTGTTGGTATTTTTCAGACTGTGAAGATACACTAATAATAGCACACATACATACATGTTGTAACACTGTATTGTATATATGTAACTAGGTATGCATTATTTTTTATAAAGCTGTAATTCTTATTAAGTATGAGTTAGATGGGCTTTTAGAAGAAAATTGAGTAGTGAAAAAAAACCATCCTCTTGAAGAACTATTTTTGGAACTCTCCATATGAAACTGCAATTGAGGTTGGAAGTTGAATTTCTAATTACAAATATACAAATTTGGAATATTTAGAAAATTAGTCTTAGCGCGACAATTTATCCCTCCATATATAGAAAATTCTACTGTACTGCGCCGTCCTTTCTAGGGTAAATGTATGGACACGAACTGTGAACATTCAATATTTTATTGTGACTGACCTATAGTCAGTAAGCTTTAACTATGAATGAAATATAGAATATTTCTATTCGGAACGTTTCAAGCCAATATTTCTATATTTATTAAATCATATAGAGTGCACCCTCCCTTAACAGACATTCCCCTATAGAGGACATTGAAAATTTCCCAGTTTTGGTTATTTTTTATAATTTTTCCAATGACTTGGTTTGTTCATTTTAGATTTTCCTCTCTATGTGTGTCCCGCTCCTCATGAGCGGAAAGATTTTCGGTGACTTAAGGCATCTGCTGTCCAAGGAAGGAAGCACAGCATTGACTAAATCGTTGTAAATAAATAAAAATGTATTAACAGTCAAGAAGACCGCAAAAAGCTTATACTAACAAATTCCCAATAATTACGGTCGATTAGTAAGAATAAGGAGAGACTAACTTTGAATATTTTGATTACTCTCAATTTAAATTTAAACAGAATGTCACACAAAACGAATGACCCTAAGTAATCTCAGTGACCGTACAAGTGAACCAGAGTCAGAGCTATAGTTCCGTTTTTGACAGAATCCATTCCAATAAATTATCCCATAAAACAATGACATGATTTCATCAAGGTCAAAATAAAAACTTATTTTAACACACAATTAACACGGATTAAGTCACCGAAAATATGTCAACTAGTTGCTCAGCATTATTAAATAAATTTCTTCGTTATACTCTAACTAAGGTAGAATATATAAATTTCAGACACCCCTTTTTCCCCATTGTACATATGTTCATACATACATACATACATACATACATACATACATACATAGGTACGTACGTACACACTATAAATATGTATGTATAACAAACACCATCCCTCCTGTAATAATATCACAATAGAAAGTAGCTCGTTTACAGTCGAATCACAAAACCTATAAAAGACATTTTGGGGTAGATAAAAGCGATAAAGTACTTCTGTTGACATTAGTAATGAAAGGTTAAAATTTTCTTCAGGGTAACTTAAATAATGATAGGACCGACTTTATTATCTGATCAGGAGCTTTTCAACAATGATTTATTTGTTTATATTATGATGATAAAAGGTTAATTGCTGATGTACCTAAGTAAATTACATAAATATTAGAAATATATATATTTGAAAGCTTGGAAAAGCTTCTTTTTTTTGTACGAATGTACTGGAATACTGGATTAATGAAAACATTTGCGACATAGTATGGGGGAAATCATGTAATGTAGATAATTCTTAATGTTAGAAAAATATAATAGAATATAGACTTAATGAACACCCTGTTAAAACTACAGCAATACTTGCTTCATAATAAAAATATCGACAGGACTTGAGCGCTTTAATCTCATGCAAAATGTAGGATATTCTCCTCTTGGTTCTAATCTTCCGGTTCTCCCTTCCAACAGAACCATATATTAAATAGATCTATTAGGAATGCCATAATCAAATGTTAACCCTTTGCACTCAAAGTAGCAATTAGAATGTTTAGTATAAGATTCAAGTTTCAAGAGTGCTAAACTTTAAAAAGAACCATAAAAAATCCGGAAACACATTTTTTTTTGTCATTCCATAAACTGTCAAACCCACCACATATACATACAAATATATAAAAAAAATAAAAAACCCTTCAAAGTTAGATATTATTCATGATCATTTTAAAATTCAAATTGGAATGGCTTGATTGATTGTGTCAGTTCATTGAAAAAGAGGATGGCATGTGACAAGAAATTGATAAATGAAACGACTACATAAAGCATATGATACCCAGAAATCTGACTAGAAAATATATGCAGATAAACTGTAAAATATAGGGATGGTTATGGATATGGGTGGTGTGGTGTTAAATAAAAAAAAAAAAAAAACTGCCACTGCAAATATACTATAGATAAAGAGAGAGAGAGAGTATTACATATTATATAATATAAAGTAAGTCATACTTCCGATATATTTTATGGTAACTCTACTATAAGGGCGGCATTAAAATTGATATTCTTTGTTATTTATGTACGGGAGGGAAAATATTGCTATACAAATTAAATTATCCCCTTAAACAGTAAAAACGGATGCATTTATTAAAAACAAAGCCTTTAAAGAAGCGTAAAATACATTATCAACCCCCCTGCGTGTACTACACCAGTTCATTTCAGTTCCATCTACCTACTGCTAGTAATATATATATATTATATATATATATATATATATGTACATATATACAGGATTCCTTCCGACCTTAACCATTTATCTGACGACACAGAAGAATTGTGAACTGAGTATCAGTTAGGGCTCAGCTAGTAGTAATTCCAACATCTTGCCGTTACACAAAGTGCTGGATGTTGGGTGGTGGTGGTGGTGGTGGTGACGGTGGTGGTGTAAAGCTGTCTTTATGAAATTGGATCGTAAATAAATGTGTTGTATATGTATGTTGTCACTTTATTAAAAAAACACAACGCTCATCTATAATTTATGGTTTTACTTTTAGTCATATACTTATGGAGTAATGCTATTATTATTATTAAAATATATTTATTTTTTGTTTTCGTTATATTGTGGGTGCGGAAGTATATTATTAGCTGTACAGCACAATATAATATATATATAAAGATATAGCTGGCTAGGTTGATGATTAAGTTTAAAGTAAAGCTCCCGACAACAACGTCGTTTCTTTATGAATTTATGAGCTTTCATCATGAATGAGGAGTTACGAGCATATGCACCGCACCTTCAATTATTGAAAATGCAATTTCCTAATTGACTAGCATTGATTCATAAGGACTCTATAATACGTGTGTGTGTGTGTGTGTATTTTTTTTTTTTAATAAATTTATGTATTAATTACCTCTATAATAATAAATTAATAATCGATTTTATAGGTTAAAACGAGCGGTTAAGATAGAAACTTGTAATATACACGGATTGAAAATATAGGCGGTGTAAAAAGTAAAAAGGAAGCTGGCAGTGTCCTATGTCCTTCTATTTCGATTTGGTCCAGAAAACTAACCAAATCTCTATTTGGTCTTTTCACCATATTTTCATCAGTCAAAGAGGAAAATTTAATTGTGACAACTTGGTTTATCAAGGAATTATCCTTTCATCTAATATATGGAAGAGTTCCGCAGGATCGACAACATGAAAAAAACAAAATTTGAAGGAAACTAGATTTGTTGAAGAACGGATAGTTTAGATTCCCATAGGATGAACGAAATGTTTCCAGAATTTGGATTAACATAAAATGTTGCAACTAAATCAATAGACTTGTTATGGGAGACGACAAACAAGGTCAGGTGGTGATGAGGACAAATCAAAGTTTTAAAAAAATATAGTCAGTTCAAAACTGTCTACGTTTTCTTAAATATAATACATGGAAGGTAATTACAATACAAAAATTATAATTAAAATTTTATTTTTGAGATTTAAAACAATTAAATGAACGTAAAAACCAAAATAAATTAAAATGTCAACGATTGTATAAAATTGATATGTCAATCACACTGTATTAATTAAAAAAAGGATTTATTACAGGACATACAAAAAAAATTACTCAGTCTTTTTTTTTAATTAATTGAAAAAACCATAACACAACAAAACCATGCTAAATTTCAAAATGCTTTAAAGGCATGCCAATCAACCATTGTATCACTTACCCGATGACGTGTGGAATCACAAACATTTTTATCCACCTATAGTATGTACTGCTGTATCTGGCTGCTGATGACGCACAAACAATTTGTAAAATGCCGTCTCCTGTAAATAAAATACAATAAAATATATTTTCCATTTCCATAGAGATCGAAAAATTGAAAATTGATGATAAATCTACACAGCAGACAACAATATGGAATGGAAGCGTATAGGTAAAGATTGACGCAAAAATTATTTCGACTTTGATTTCATTTATTTTGATTTATATTTATGAACAATTTCCAACATAAGTAAGTATAAATATATATATATCGAAACTCTACATACTTATTCCGGAAATCTCAAGAGATTTCTTTTGCCAATGGTCATCCATCATATGTCATATGGCAACCGTATGTTTAAATGACACATTTTTCTACCCTAAAATCTATTTTAGTATGTCCGATAAGGAAATGTTTTTATTCTCTCTATCTATCTATCTATGCGGATATACGCAGCAAGTTACATAAATATCATATGTTAGGAAGAAAATCGCTTTTCTATTATTTAATCGTCTATGAATATTTTGTTAGACCTGTATGATCCCTATTTAAATATTGAATTAGAAACTCCATTATGCCCATATACTATGTGTATAACATAACATTTTTGTCATAAGATCCAATTCACCTTCCCTACCATACCCTACTCTACCCTACCCTATGTCTATGTCTATGTCTATTCGGTATAATAATTCTATATAAACTGTAAAGTTTCAATTCTGAATTTTCTCCTAATAATTATTCATAACCATCATAGGAAAATGTCAAAATTACATTGTGATATCATCCCATTTTGTGGTTGTCTTTTGTAGTGCAAATATGATACTTGACGATGCATATAAAAGGGAGCAAAATATTATTACTGATGTAGCCAGGGATGTAAGAGTATATATGTATTGTTATAAAATTAATATGTATGAAGCATTGAGGTGCATAAGGGATGTTCTTAGTTGTTCACAGAACCCATCCTCTAATGCTAATTACATAAAGACAAATTATAATAAAACAGAAGAAAAAAATCTGTTGGCAACACTACTCCAAAAAAAAAAAAAAAATAGAAAAAGTTTCGATACTACTTCCGCTATTCTAAGGACAGAAATAAAAAATAGTGATAATGTAGAGAAAATTATTTTTGCCAATTATTACGAAAGGCGTTTTCGTTCTACTTCAAAGTAGAACTTTTGAGGAAAATAGTTTTTCAGTTTCCATTAGAATACCCCAAAAAAATTGATTCTGCACGCCAATGTATACGAAGGTATGTAATACGACAGAGCTGGTAAATAGATATTTTTGGATAGAGATATTTTACCCGTATTACCACTAGCGATAATTGAAATTAAAAATCATTAATTGGAAATTATTAGCTAACAATTAAAAATTAAAATTAAGATTTTATTGTAAGAGGTCTCTCTATGAAAAAAAAAAGAGAAATAAAAAAATTATATAAATTCTCTATCAATATTGAATAGCTCCACCCTAATGTAGTAGAATACCTGAAAATATGTAATCGAAATCGAAATCGATATTTTGATTGCAAGTAGATGATCGGTGATCTCTTTTTGTTCTTCCCATTTGAATCAAGCTGATAGATTTACACATTAAAATAATTTTCCTTATTTTCTTAGCTCCTTAAATATTTGTTTTATTTTTTAACCACCTAGACTAACTTTCGCTTCTTCAGCCAAGTGCAACAATATTTTGTTTGCTATTGCTATTGCTATTTCTATTGCTATTCTATTGATATTGGATGTTGGATGTAAAAATTAACGGGAATACCATTATTGATTCCTCAGAAGATTTGTTAGTAAAAATAAATTTTTTCTACTAAAAGTTTTAGAATTATACTATAGCATCCCCTTTCCCCCCCTCTTCTTATAAGACTAAAAACGGGTGACAAATAATAACATTAAATTATATATGTACGTACAGTACATATTTGGCCCTCCTATATATTCCTATATTATTACTAACCCATATTTTAAAGAAAAAATTGATTTTTACGATATATTTGTAGGGAGCAAAAGATTTCTTACCTAAGCCAGACAACTCGGTTCTTACGTGATACGAATTGTGTAGGGAAAAAAAAAAACTTAATTGATAATATATCCAATTCCGTAGAGTGTCGTATATTTCGATGTGAACGCACAGTGGGACTTTTCAAATAATATGCGACGCAGAGAAAGAGAGAGAGAGACATTCCGACTATACACAATTTAATATATTAAAAGTGGCAGATCATACAAGGAAAGTATCATTTCTGAATTTATAATAGTCGAATGTGTCATACGAACGTATAGGGAAGGGATTATTTTGAAATGTTGTATGACACTTTTTTCCTTTTTTTTTGGTGTATAGGTACTTGAAATAATCCGTTTTGAACATGTATCAAATTACCGAATTGCTTTACAAATTTATATCTAATTATTTTTCCTTTTTTTTCTTTTCTTGTTCAATCTTTGTGATGCAATATGCAGATAATTTTAACAAGATTAATAAAAAAAACCATCATTCGGTACAAGTGCAATGAAGGAATCGTTCACATTGGAGTTAAAGTGAAGTTATTGACTTTTTTTTATGATTGGGAAAAGCAAATGAATGAATCCATTGGAGATGGAGGGTTAGGCGGCCCATTCTTGAGTAAAAATAAAATTATCTTTTATGTAATTCAGTATTTAGCATTGTTCATGCGCCAAAAATACCACCACCGCCTTGTATGTATGCAAAAACTTATCGAACAATCTTCTAGCAAATAATTTGTCATCTTATTGTCCTTGCACCAGTTAAAATCTCTATTTTGGAGATGCGAATTGATTATTTTCTCTCAATATAAAAATTAATCGAATTTTCAAATCCTGACTAAATGTTTTCTATGGTACAAAAAAAAAAACATCCAGAGGAAAAAAAAAAACCTTTCCTGATATGTTTACAATCTCAATAGTGAATTTAATATAAAACTTACTCAATAAATTTTTATCCTTATTCCCCGTTCCCGGTTCCCGGTTCCCTCTCCAAAAAGCAGATAGTTGATTTATCAATATTAAGCTATGTAAGATTAAATTTATATAAAAATCTAACCGCAGAAAAGTAACCAACGCGTACAGGAACGTATATAAAGTACACGAAAAGGACGTGTTCAAATATTTAACGTTTCCAAACCAATAAACCATCCCTTGAGGACTATGATATACGACAATTGGCAACGAAACAGGAAATTGATTTGAAAAAAAAAAAAAAAAACTTTATGGGTAGCATTGCCATATATATGTATGTATCCACTTATATTCGTAGATATGAACCCCTGCACTGCAATTGAATATAGATATACCGGGTCCAATATGTTATTTTTATTGAAGTACGTCGAATGACTATAAAGGTGGGAATAGTGGTCCAATATATACCTGACGATATCGCTATAGAGCTCTATACATACATATGTAGGTAGGTATGTGAAATGTACGTTTGCTTTTAGTGGTTTATCCGATATGATTATATTGCCATGAAATTGATTTTTACGACCAATCACACCAAAAACGAAAAAGGCGAAAAGAAAGAAGTTTATTTGATTTCATTAAAATCGTTTCAAATATTTATCGAATATGTGATATATGAAAGAATTATGTATGGATGATGTTCATCCTGTATTATGGTATGGTCCATATATATAGAACAACAAAGGGAAAATTGTTATTGAATTTTTCTTTCTATATAGAGAAAATAGAATAATCGTTTACGATAAAGTTTGATGTGTGCCCTTTTGTATAACTATTCGTTTTTGTTGATGATGGTGGTGGTTTACCCTTTTATTTGAAAATTGATTTTTTTGTTTTTTTTTTTTTTGGCTTATTTTTTTTGGTAATTTTTCTCTTAAATTCCAAAACGATATGCTAAAAAGTTGGCTTCATCGTATCAGTGTAATTAATGTCGGTATAGTTCTATGGTATGAATGTATATGGGAATTTCGTATTGAATTTTGGAGGAAGTTTCAAGAGTAATTTAACAAACGCATACATATACATACATATAGAGACTATATAATTTTCTCTTATGTATGTATATGTACTTATACTTATATGATTTGGTAATAATATTTAGTCAAAAAGTCTTTTTTATATTAATTAATAATACTTAATAGTAAATTTAAAAATGTGTGGTAAAATAGTAAAAATACTGAGATGAACAATAGTAAAATTTACTACATTTATGGTATATTATTTATGTTAACTATAAATTACTATATTCATAGTAAAATTGCCACAGAGCATAGCGTGTAGCACGAAATGTAATATCAAAAATAATTTAACTATAGGATTCTTCAGATTACTATACTATTGGTAAAAATATCACATCAATTTCATTGATTTATGGTAAAAATGTTGTTTAATAATTTTATGAAATGAAATGTCCTTTTTTTATTATTTTTAACTTATGGCAACCCTACATACTTATATTTATATATACATAGCGATCCACATAATTTATATTTTCTTTTGGAAAAATATACATGTATGTCAAAAGCCACATTATATCTATAGTGTAACTCCCTCAACGCGACCGTTCTAAGACATATGAGTCCCAATGGAGAAAAATTGAAAGCGATAAGGATACTGTACTGTACATAAGTGTAAGTGCATATATATGTATATACATTATACACATATATACATATATATATATGAATGAGAATCGAAAAACACACAGTGATAAGGTATCCTTATCACGTAAAGGTAAAACTCTAGCTGTTATAGCAATCAATACACACAAGTCATTAGTATTCCGATGGACTGTATATGATTTTTAGTCCATTTCTCTCTTTCTGTTTGATTTTTTGGGGGCCAACAGTTTATTGGAGTGCTGGTACTCATGGGGTATATCTGCCAAAAAGCAGATGAAAATAAGATTCTCATATGGAATTTGAAAATTTTATTACCACACATAATTCAACATAAAATGTTGCCTAGGTCCTCCCGTAAAATATTCACAATTGCGTATCCACCTGTATTATGCTTAAATTTAGATTTGTAGGCAATGGCTCGCCGGTCGATTTTTAGTAATTTTTTAACAAGAAAATACTACTAATTATGTGCTAAAAATTACTCGAAATTGATCGCCACATTACAAATTGTCCTAGTATAGGTTAGTTGCGGAAATATATTTTTTGTATATATTTAAAGTGAAATTTTGAGCATGCTAGAAACATTTTTATTTATGAAAATTACATACAAAAATAGTCTAAAATATTTTGTTGGAAATGTTTGACGTTTTATGATGCGATTAAGATAAACAACATGGTGGTTCTTATTTTGTGTCAATATGTTTTGAAATGAAAGCAACACACACACGAACACATTTTTTTTTTGGAAAAAATATTTCATTTACTAAATGTCCTGGTCCTATCCAAATATTAGCCTTACGAAAAATTGCCCTTCCCTTGCTCAATGTAATGTACGTAATCCAAATTATATAAACATTCCTACCCCTTTTAAGTCAAAAATATTGTGTTTAATCAAACGAAATAATATCAAAAGCAACAAGATATTTAATCAGTTTGGTCAAATATATTTTAATTTTCTGCTTTAGGGCATAGGCTTGATGGTGTGTAGGTATGTGCC
>JANSTT010024202.1:0-38304 GCA_026745375.1 Platyura marginata | reverse complement strand
ATATATTTACCTAAATTAGGTATTTATTGTTTTTATTTACTCATACTGAATAACTAATGAATTCTAATAAAATTTACTTTCAGCAAATATTTAAATTAGTGTGGCCCCTCTAGGTACTATAGTTATCGAATTTAAAATAGATGTTGTCGTACAATGTACATATATTTGACTTTTTTGAAATTTTTGTGAATATATTAATATACATTTTTTGATGGATGATTGTTTATCTAAAATCTAAAAATGTTTTTTTTTATACAAAAAGAGCAATTTTTACCATGAATAAAAAAAAAACCATTTATGAATTGGTTTGTTTTATTTATTTTTGGAAAAAAATGTAAATTTGATTTTGTGTAGCTGTAGATTAAAATTTATGAAAATACCTTTAGGGGTTACTAATATTTGAATTATACTTTTTAAATATGTTTTTGCTTGTAGTTATTTACCTATACAGAGATTCTATAGGTTTTTCGCTGTTATTAAGTAAATTTGGTATATTTTAAAAATGTTTTTTTTTGTCAATGTGATCGGTTTTGTGGTAGTTTATTATTGAAAATTTTTAAATTGTATCGAACATTTCATCGATTACTTTTCCAATGATTTTTAGTGATACAAACAAAAAACTTAAAACTAGATGACACAATTGGTCACTCACTTTTCAATGTATTTAAATTGAATATGTTACGGATGGGACAAATAAGATTTTTTTTTTCTTTTTGAGCGCTAATACATACCTATAGCTATTTTTTACTGCTATTAACATTATTATTTTTCGATATTTTTGGATTTATATTTTATTTCATTTTTAATATATTTATTTTCCGATTTTAACTTTTAACTTTCGATTTTAATATATATACTTACATACATTTAACAGTATCCCACATTTATGAACTGGGAGAGAACATAAAGAAGCATAATGGTACCTATAATTTTCTGTTCACATTGATGGATAAAAAAAATAATTAAATTATGTTTTTTTTCTGTATGAACATGGACAGAAAGAATCACCCCTTTTTCGGTTTTTATATGAACACATTCATATGTATGCATGATATAATGTACAATGTACATATGTAGATTTAGATGTTGTTTATAGATATTAGACTTGATTTGATAGATTGGCATGTTGCCGTTTACCAATAAAAAAAAAACAAAATGGTTATATAACATTTAAACGATTTTCGTGGTCTTACATTCGGATTTTGTATTAGATTCATATTTTGAAATTTATCACGTTAATATAGATTTTATTTTATTTATAACTAAAATTAACAACTTTTGTAGAAATTCAAAGATGGGCATTCAAATTTCCAATTTGTTTCTTATTATAAATTTCATTGTTTGACGTCATTGTTTCAATTATAATTTATTTATCACTTATCCAATTCAGAGTAGGTACACTGAGCTATACATTAATGCAAAAAAATCCAATTACTTACAACCACGATCTACATAAACACGACAAAAAATTTGCTTTTTGATGAAAGTAATTACTTTTTGATAATATGTAATCAACAAATTTTTCACAAAAATTTTGTTCCCGCAAAAACACTGTTCAAAAAAAAAAGAAAAAAAGATTAAATTTAATAATATAATCATAATGTATAGCTCTAACACAACCTGCAGGCAAATTAAAGTCCGCTCTGGTCCGTAAAAATATATATAAAAAAAAATCAATTTCATTAAGGCAATATGTAGGTTTCATACACGTACATATGTACATCGTACACTGTACTTATACAAACCTAAACCAACTTTTATATGAATTAATAATATTTTTTTCACTTCGGTGAACAAATCCACAAACCAAAAATACAATTTTATAGAAATGTCCGGAAACAAATACCGGATGACTGACATGCATTTATTTTTGTAAAATTAATTGCTAATATCATAAAAGCAATTTTATGTAGAAAAAAAAATTACCTATTTGTTCAGTTTCTGTTTATTTTTTTTTTATGTTTTCCCGAATTATAGACACCACAAAACATATTGAACTGAAAAAATGTATTACATAAGTAAATTGATATTAAACCTAAATCGGAAATGTTTGGATTTAACAATTTAAATTGCTGGTTAGAACCTTAAGTTCAAAAGTATTCAAACATTTGGTTAATTATTAATTTCCTTTTTAGTATATCCGAATTTTAAGTTAAATTGTCTAAATTAATGTATGCGCATTTATCTTCTTTTTTTTTGTGTTTGTAGGTACTTTGAAATTATTGTGGAAGTACCTAAATTAATATAACTATGACTACTATATATATATATTTTTATAAAATGCGTTATACATAAGTATATGTACTATAACTACGTAGATGTATAAAATTTAATTGTTGAAACTGAAATTACCCGTTCTTCTTTGAATTTAAAATTATTAGTATCTAAAATCTTACGTTTTTATATTTTATGTTGAAATTCTTGAGATGAGCGTTATACTCGTATAATGTAGAGTTGTTTTTTCTCGTTATGGCCGTCCTCTTACTAACACTTAAATAAAAATTTTGACAATAGTCGGACTTTATTTAAATATTGTTATTAAGTAGTTATATTTCAAGAGCAATTAAGTAGTCCTTTTGTTTTTCCTATTAAGATTATTGATGTGCATTGAAAATGTATATCCAAACATGGTTTACACTCTTGTAACGTTACACGATAAATAATCACTATATGTCAGCTTATTTTATTTTTGAAGCGTTACATTGTACAAATAATCTCTATATTGTTTGAATATATTATTTGTTGACCTTATTAGTTATTCTATTTATCTTCGATTATGCTTCCATGTTGTTATTCATAAAATTTGGACAACTTTTTAAAACAAATAGTTTAGCAAATAGAACCAGCTTTTTGGATAATTGTAACGATTACCTACTCTGATATGTTTAATCAATTATACATAAAAACTCAAAAAAATTTCGAAACAAAAAACCGAAGACTATTTTCTATGCAATATATTATATATATATTTTACGCTAACAATATTAGTAATATTTCTTTCTACATGTAAAGTATACAATTTTCAATCAGAAGTAATTTTTACTTGTGATCGTAAATCCAAAATGAAAAAAAGTTACCTAAATATTAAAGTAAAGGGAGAGTTTTGTCAATTTTTACATACATTAAATCCAATTTTTACATCCGTATATTTAACATGATACCACACTTGTAAGTACAATCATTTCAATTTCCTGGCTTATCACTTAACAGTAATTTCATATGGAGGGTGAAGAAAAGCAATAAGATGTGTTGCTTGTTGCCTATTTTCAATATAAAAACTAATTTACTTCATCAAGTCCATAAATCATCCAACAATTTTGTATGGCGGTTGAAGGAATTTATAAATACCCTAACTCAATTCCAATATTATATCCAAAGTTCCAAGTCTCTAAAGCGGGCCCCTATTGCTAATTAAGAACACATATTTTAAGAAATTCTTCTCAAACATTTACATAAACACTTCGCAACGCACCGTTCCGTTCCGTTCAGCTCAAACTTAGCATCTAGTCACAATGACATCGTTCTGACAATATCAAAATAATAAATCAAGATCCAAAATATCAACGTATCACTATACACAATTTTAAAAGCCAAATTGAGGTTATGTGTTCTGTTCCATTCCGTTCAATTTTAATTTTTGTCAACTTTCGATGTATACCGTTCCATTCCGATCATTGTGACATACCTTCTTCCTTAAAGCCTATGCATTTTGCATGCTATGTTGACATTTTCAATATTTAAAAACAGAGCGGAACGATGCGGCGCATTGTGCCCGTAGCTTTACTATTATAGAATAAACGCCTGTCGATGAAAACAATCTACATATTGAAATAAAATCTTATTTTTGAAGACAATCGCACATTATTGTAGGTGTGTACACCTTTGCTCTAGCAACACTTAATTAAGTTAACTTACAAAATATTGCCAAAAAAATTTCCGAAAGTAATTTATATGAACTCAATGCTTCCACTCTGTTATATAATGTTGTGGAAGCAAAACTAATAAAATAATAGTGCGATTTTTACACCTACTGTTCTACCCAATACCTAATTTATTAAAAATGTTTAACACTTTAAATATGTAAATGCATTAATAAAAATCCCACAAAATACCTATTTACATACATATATACATAATGCCTTTATTAACATACCAGAAAAATTCAAATAATTTAAAATTGACATTGATAATACATTACATTGATAATATTCACGTAATTAGACAAATTAATTTTGTTTTCCGTTTAACAAATAACAGGCCATTTATCATTAGACAGATAAATCAATAAACTTTTAATGGACAAAGTTTAATTTTAACATCATCGATTTATTTACTGTAAATATGTTGTATAATATTGTACAATGTAAATAAGTATTGAAACAAAAAAGAATAAAAAAAATATTAAACGAAATTACGAGAGTATCACCAAATATATATATATCAATTAAATTAAAGCTCCCGATAACCTTATCAAAGCTAATGGAGCACTGAATGGTCAAACTGTTTGAATAAAAACCATTCATTCATTGGAAAATGTAATATTTACCTATACAGATAATCCACCTGATGGGAATTGGGTATCACACAAAGCTCGAAATTGGGAGAAATTGCTTCACGTATAATATTGGCGCGCTTAAAATATTTTAAATTTAATTGAAAAAGTACTCGTAACTACTACCTCTAAAGTCTAAATACATAAAATAGAGTGGCAGTAGAGGTAATATGTACATTGTACAAAAACTATAGAACAGATACATAATACGATGTAGTAGACAAAAGGGTTGTACAAAAAAAAAATTGTATTTTCCCTCGGTTAATCTCTCACTCTCTAGTCGAGTAGGTTTTTGGGTTAGCGTTTCGTTTAACTAAAGAGGATTTGTGCTGTAAATCCTGTTTGCTATTAAGTTTTTTCGTGAATTTGCCGGCAACTTTATGTACAAATTTTATGTTTGATAATTTTTGATGGAAAGATTTATATTTTGAATATTTTTTAATTTCTATTATCCAATTATTTATAATTTTGTATAGCCAGTCAAGGCGCTTAGAGTTCTTCAATTTTACAGATTATTTAATAAACATTATACATATTTTAATAAACAAACATCTTTACTTAATTAATTTTGTTAAAGTTAAAAATAAAAATGTTTACGCCATTCAAAGCTCTTAATTTATTGTCAATAATTTTTAAATATCTATTATTATATTGGTCAATACTTTATAATATTTAATAATTTAACTGCGTAAGCCGAGCCTGCTTTACTTGAAATAATACATATCAACAATAATTGTTGTTAAATGACTTTATTAAACAGATGTGGTTTTATTACTTGAATTTTTTTTTACTTGACAATACGTTTAGTTTGATTGTATAAGATCAGGTGATTTGATTGCACTTAAAAACAATATAAATAACTAACATATTTTTTCGTTTTTAATAGCCGAAATTATGTTAGGTTTTAGACTTTAATTAGTTAGAGTTTAATCAGTTATTAGACTCACACTCATTGAAAGCTGCACATGCATACATGTTTGACGTTGTGTTCCTTAAGGATCCTCAAGGATTGGGCACATTTTGTTTTTCTTATTTATTAACTATGAATTGAATTGAATGAAATATAACTTTATGTTAATTATAATTAATCATAAATCAATCTTGTAGATAATGTTGTAGATAAAAATAAGAAAATAAAATTTTTAGGCTTAGTTAATCTTTCGTTTTTATTATTTTTCATTTTTGTTGCTAAATATGCTGAGATTTTTAAAATTTTCGAACTTATTTTCATTTTTATAGACTGTAAAACATATTTTTAGTTGCCCCTGTTATTATACTTTAGCTAATTTTCTGGTTTTTAAGTTAATAAATTTTTTCATAAGATAATCCTTGTATGTACAATTGTTCATACATACATACATATGTATGTGTATCTAGTATTTTTCTGTTGCTTTTGTTATATTTTCTCTATAAGAACTCTACCTAATACTAGAAAAAATAAATTCCTATCCATCCAACCTATTCCTACCCATCCAGTTTTTTTTTTTTCATAATAAATTGTGTAAATATTTATGTATAATTCCCCATCCAATAACTACACTTCCGCAAAACTAAAAAGCAACCAACTTCCAATAAAAGGCAAACTAAACTATTATGGCGCTAACGAATAACTTTATATATGTACTCGTGCGGTTGTACATATACGGATATATGAATGGTTGTATGTACGTACGCACATATAACGCTTCCACACAGGAAACTATATCTAACTAATTACGACAATCAAATTAAGTAAATTGAATTGGCATCAATTACAATTAATTTAGACTGACTCATTTCATTTCTAATAAACGTTCCAATAAAGTACGGAATATGATCTGTCAGTTGAATTTGTTGATATCTGTGTCTGAATGTATGCCAAATATCCGTACATTATACGTAGTACGTACGTACGTACGTACCTACATACATAAATTTTATTCAATAATTGAAGTTTGTGCAGATAAATGCCAATAAGCGAGAAAGATAAAAGAAAATGAGGAAAATTCCATCATATTATATGTTTGAAGGGATTTGTGTGCGTACGAGAGTGTATGTGTGGGTGTGTGTGTGCGTGTATTGGAGGGGGCATTTATCGCGTTTATTGGGATGCTAAAAAATGATTTATGACAGGACCAAAATGTAAAAGGAAACTGCTGTGTTGTAGATGATGTGACAATATTTACAATTTTTCGTTCGCATGATTAATAATGAAGAGATTTATTTTTGCAAATTACCAGATATTTATCGATCCACCGGAATAATAGACAGTACGTATGATATTTATAGACCATTCTATATAATGTAGTTGTGTTTTTATGAATGGACATCTATATAGGCATAAAATATAATATACTATACAAATATTATACATATAGCGAATAAACTGTTCAGTGCCCAGATTAAAAACGGAATTACGTTTCCAATTTCATGGAAAAACGATTTTGAATAAATTAATCTGCCGGAAATAATCTTTGATTTTGTTCCATATATACATATACTATGCCCCAGTTATAAGGCTTTAAATATTGTTCTAGAATCTTTCTGACAATGTTCACGTTGGGAGAAGTATTTAAATTTGATTGGAAGCTTCTGACTTTTGCGAGGGATTCAAAATAATTTCGATAACAATTTGTCAACCAGATTATTGTAAGTAGGGAGTTTTCTTCGCTATACATACATATATACTAACTATATGTATGTATTTATGTATGTATATGAAAAATTGTCAAATTTTCTAGGGAATATAAATTTTTTTTGTATTAGATGGATCTAATCACTGAGTAATGTGTTGTAATACCCGTCACCTTAAATATACGAATATTAATAGGAATTTTATATTCTGGGGTGTGTGTTTTATTACTGTATTACTGTATATGATAAAATAGGTACTTGAACATGCAGGACAATTATATTATCTATAGATAAGGTGTAAATTACAACAATAGATTTAGTTGAATAAGTACCCGTACTTGATGAGACAACAATAATATCGGAGTATTAAGATATTAGTAGAATTTTCAGTATATGTAACAAAAAACATTATTTAATTTAATAATTTTCATTTATATTCAAAAAGAAAACAATTTCCTATACTGGATACTTTTTTGCCTCTACTAATTTTGTTTCAATTATTGAAAGTTCAACTAATCATATCTGAAAATGGTTGTAGATTTAAGAAGCTATTTTTGTTCTAAAAAAGAAAATTGAGAATCTTAGATGGGATCTAATTTTTTTTTGTAGCTTCTCTAAATACATTTTGACCAGTGGCAGTTCGTGAGAATTATTGATCCCAACATCATGGGATAATTAAAAAAAAAACTTACGTCATTTTCATGAAAGAAAATGGAAAAAAAATTGATTGTTCACAGAACATTTTCATCGTTTTTTCGGTAGTTTTTTAAACAGTGATACAATTTTGAAATTTCTTAATATTAAAGATATGGTTTTCATACTTTGTATTTTTATATTATTTTAATTTTCAAGCATTTTTTGCCAATTAAAATTTTTGAAAAAAGTTATAAGTTAAAAGTTAAAGTTAAAGTCTATATATTTTACTTACCGTTCTCAGAATTTAATTGCAAATACTTTTGTATTCTAAAAATTGTATTAGGCAAAAAATGCACGAGCCGCCACTGATATTGTCAAAAAAAATTTATAACTTAACAGAATTTGATAATCATTGGCTTGTTTTTAAGATAAATTATGGTTTCTTAAGATTACTTTGTGATGCCTTGTTTCAAACTTACCGTTAGGTACAACATTTTTTAACTTTTGTCCGATTTCATGATAATACATTTTTAAATTTTTCTCTTAAATTTTCCAAGAGAATCTATAAATTTTATTTTATATACTGAAAAATCATGAAATTCACTTTAAAAATATATCTATTTAGACTAAATTTAAAATATATTAATTAAAATTATTAAAAATGTAGAAATGTAATAGTCTGATGTAAATGAAAGTTATTTTTTAAAACTAAATAAAACTATAAAAGTACATAATAATTTATATATTGTTGAAAACAATAAAGAAAATTCAAAATAATATCCAAACAAATACTTTCCGCTACAATTTGAGTTTAATACCTAAAACTTCTGTTGAGAAAGTTTCAAAACTTCACTGTTTATGTTTTGTTTTATCGTTGTGCTTTGAAAAAAGTAAAAGCATTATAGAAATTTTTACAATAAAAACGATGTTGTTTTTCCATTTTTATGACATCAGAAATTGTTCGCTGAATGTTATAGACGTCTTTATCCATTTTAAGCAAATATGAGTTTAAGTGTAAAATATCGGCATAAATAAAGTGTATGTGTACCAGAAAGTTTTTGATTTAAAAAATTATTTATTTGTTTTGTACGTTTTGCCAAATTTTTAATAACATCATCCATATTCCATACACACACACAGTTACACATAAATAAAAAAAAATAAATAAATAAAATAAAATTACAATTTTTGAAATTCAAATTAGGCTATGTTTAATACACAATTTTTGGTGGTAAAAATGTTATCGTAAAATAAAATGATTTTTTTTTGTTGTCATCGTAACACATGCAGACAATTCGCCACTGTAAATTGTTTCAATTCTAAACCCAATGAAGTTCAATATAATTTATTTCTATCTCATAGACATTTATATATATAGATGAGCAATTTAAAGCTACCAATCAATTAAATTCAGTTCATAAAGGTCTTCTAAAATATCTATACCGATCTTATAATTTTGTACAATTTCTTATTAATGGAATAATGTTAACTTTTATTATGTACTACCAACTAGACAAGCAATATATAATTAATGGGCGTAGTTATTAGAAAATTAATTACATTCTGAAATTAAATTAGTGTGTCGTTTATATATATGAATGAATATAATTTACTCGGCAATAACTAAAATGTAATTGTAATAAATGAAAGACAATTAGAGTTTCAAATTGTATTATGAACTATATAGAATCATTTATTACAAATGATTTTATGAACTTTAAATTTGAAGTTATTTATGTTACAGCTTAAAATATGATTAGTTATAAAATTTGTAATGAAATTTAAAAGTCACGTGTCTGTACTCAATAGAGTAATTACTTAATTAATGTGAAAATTTGAAATTCTATTAAATACTTATACAAAGTTTGTCGTTTTAATTGATTTATCGCACATAACTTTATGATTATGAGGTTGTACCTCCAAATGGTCCATTTAAGTTGGAAAAATTTATGAATTTTTGTTAACCCTTGAAGAAGTCCCGTTGGAATTTTTTTTTTTGGATAATTTGTTTAGTCTTGAATGAAGAGCTGGCGATTTGAATTTTTCTAGATGAAGGTGGGCTGTGTTTAATAAAATGTTAGTTCGGGTACTTAAAAAGGCCCTTTTTTTAGTACCTTTCATTGGAGATTTTATAATTGCTCCTCTACACCATTATAAAATATTTATATACATCTAGAAATACTAGAAATAATCTAGGGTTTCGATTAAGGATAAAAAGAAAGGAATCTATTTTGTATGGAATTCTTTGTTTAAACCTTTTTTAAACTTTTTAACCTTGTTTGGTCAATCCAGTTTTCATTCTCGTTTTTACTACCATTTCCAAGTCATCTTACAGAGTTATATCCTTTCGTTTTTTGTTTGTGAATAATGGAGTAAAGAATGTGTTAGTATTGGGAATTTGATTTATTCAGGACAGGAAGACAAATCCTACATTTTCAAACTTGAATAACTTTGCTTATGCAAAACCATAATAAATCAATCAAGGTCGAAACATCTTTCACAATCACTCCTATTTGAATAAAATATTTAAATAATTAATTAACATTGAATTTGACTTTCTTTAAGTCAATTATTTCAAAGAATAATTTTTAGCGAAACCAAGCCTTGCAAATAATTATTGCTGATTCATAGAAAAAGGCCATATTTCCAGATATCAAATAATACTATAGACAATTCTAACATATCTTTTACAATCAATTATGATAATCACTAAATAGCTGATCTTAGAAACATTTGTTGACTACGGCAATAAATTAATGTAGTTAGATATACAAAAAAAACATTGTCGTCTAATCAGTTTGACCCCGATAGCAAAACAAAAAAAAAACAAAAAAAAAAAAACAAAAAAAGAAGAAAAACTGAACATTTGCTGAACAGACAGATCGCTGAAGATTGCCCAAAGTGTTTTTATTCAAATAAACGTTTCCAGTATATAAATCTAGAATTGATGTCTTTCAATTACCTTTTATGGATAGTACTTCTCATATGTAATGTAACACATACATATATATGTAGATAATACTCATACTCTATACTTATGTATGTTATATAAAAGATGTATAAGTACATCTAATACTTACCATCACACCAGGACCCATCAGAGGTAATATAAAAATCTAAGAATCTACTTACTACATATATTTTGGAGATGACAAATACATATATATATATATATATATATATATATATATGTATGATATATATGTAGGTATATATGTATGTATGACTCCCTCTTAAAGTATAGCACTGTTTTATGTGGTGCGAGTACTTTGATTTTGATATTGCTATAATATGGTTTAGTCACTGATTCGGTTTTATTATTTCCAGCAAGCATTTTCAGACAACATACATATACATAAATACCATACCACCGATCAATTTTCTTCTAGAGGTTTTTCTTTTTATCCGATAAAATTCATTACTATTTTTCTTAGGGAAATGTCGTAACGAAAAAAAAAAAAAAAAAATTTATTTGGTGACTTGCTAAAAGTCAGGTTGACTCGTGTATTTTCATCGCTTATAGAAGAAATTACTTTGCCAGCAATAATCTGAATCGGGGAAACTTAATGGTAAACAATTATGGATGAAAAAAAAAAGAAAAGGAATTGAGACTGTAATAAAATCAAATGTCAGCTTATAAAATATACATATCCGAGTTGAGGTATACGATTAAGGTATGATGATAATTATGTACAATTCGTACCTGTGGTTAGTTCATATTTTTTTGGAAATATATAAAGAATGGATCGTGATTTAGAACATTTTGTATTTAATTATAGGTTCCAGTGTACTCGTATATTGGGAATTTAAATATTTTTTGGTATGGTGATGTGTTTAGTTTTTAGTTACATAAATAAAATAAAGTGAGTCCTAGGTTTTTGCATAAATTACATTTTTCATATTTTTTTAAAAATTTATTAATAATTTTTTTTTATATTTTAATTATTATTGAAAAGACCCTGATCATTCCAATAAATCACGATGTCAGTTATTCCATCTACCATTGTTTTTATTTTTTGAGGTCTCATAGTTTTTAGTAGAGGCAATAAAATGCTTTTGAAAAAAATTGGTATTAAAAATGACTAACGATATAAAATTATTCTTTAATCGTCTAAATTTAAAACTAAGGGTTATGATATAAAATTTTGCTCTATTAGAGAAAAGTTTATTTTTGGATTAGCTACGATACTGTACTTAAGCAATTTTTCTCTACTCCGAATATATTTTGTGTAAATCCTGAAAATGTGACTCTTTGTACTAAGGATTTCTTAGTCTATTTTAAAAATAATATTTTCATTTTTTCTTTCCATAGTTTCGTTTTGCGTTTCAATTTTTTGTACTGCAATTTGCAAAGACATTTTGATTTAATACAGAAAATGAACCAATACAATCATTAGAGTGAATCGATATTCTTCTGTTTTGGAAACCTTAAAAAAACAATTAATGGCTCTATTCACTGTGTAACGACCGCGAATTTAAATTAGAAACAAACTGCGACACCCAAATTACCCAAATATAACTTAGACAAATTTAGAACAATTAAAATAAACACCCGATTTGTTTAAAGTATTTATTGAGACTAAAAAACTAAATTATATATACAAAATACAATAAACTAAAATATTATATAATTATCTCACCGACACAGGCAATATTGCTTTATTACCTTGTAAAAACCCGAATGTACAATACCAACAAATTGCACATTGTGGTTTATTGCACCCAATGTGCAACGATAATAAATTTACCCAAATAACAACTAACAAGGCAATAATGTCGGCAAAATAAAGAAGTATTCTTAAAGATAAAAAATGATAAACTAATTTTAAACACAATAGAAATAAAGCAGATTAATAGAGTCGTGGAGTAAAAAAAAATTTTTTTCTTCCAATTTTTATTTATCGCAGCGCCACAATGGTCAGTTTTAAAAAATATTGATATATGAACAAGTTATGACTCAATAATAACTCTATAATATTGTCTAACATTTGATAGTTCTATCTTTAATCGCTATGGCGCTATACTCGAAAAAAATATATATTGGATACGGCGCCAGCAAATTAGCTTATTGAATTTGTATCTTTATATAAATGTAAACGACTTTTTCAAAATTTATTTACTGTGGTTAATTTGTCAAAAAAACTTATTTATTAACCTTTAAAATAAGGAGCCTATTTTTGAAATATAAAGTACGTAGTAGAGTAACTAGGGTCCCTCACGTAAAAAGTTTATTATTTAGTATACTTACACTTTATTATTTTTAGTAGTGTTAGTAAATTAAAATAAGATTAATTTCATATTATTTATTTTAAGGAATTCAATGGAATAGTTTTAATCACAAAAATTGCTCTATCTGAAAAAATAATTTTTAATTTTGAGGGACCTAGTTTTCCCACTCCGTATTTTAAAGGTTTAAAAAAATGGTAGAAAATAAAATTTACATAAGAATAATTTACCTTAATTTTATTAATTATGTAGTCAAAATTTCCACTTTATGTTAGTGCATGAGTCTCACCTCGCGCAACAAGTTTATAGTGTAAGTAATTTTGTGTTGATGTTTTTTAACCATTTCCAAATGAAACTGCATACATATGTAAATGTAATTTGTAACATATTCACCATAATTATTTACATTTTCTTTTAAAGTTAGCTAAATTAAATTACTTTTGTATAGAGCAATGCATGCAACCATCGCGTTACATGCATTCATACATATGTAAATATATAATAAATGGAATACAAATAATTGTTCGCCATTATATATGTACGTATAGGTATAGGTATGATATTCCATCAAAAAATTGTTTGTCATAATTTGAATTATAGGTAACCGAGCCGTAAATATATCTATTAATAGACGGTAATAAACAGGTACTTAACATCCAACGTGGTTCAACCAAAAACAATTTATCGTTCAGTTTGCAACAATTTTTTTTTTCTTTTGGTTATAATTACATCTTCCAAAAACACTACTAACCTCGTTTGTGTTGTCTAATATTCCATAAATGTTATTTATTACATCCTAAAATCACTGTACCAAAACCACATAATATATATTTCACCAGTTTTGTATAGGTGAATACATGAATGTAAGTATCGGAGTATATATGTATGTATGTATGTATATTAATGTTTGTACGTATAAATATAAGGGATTCATACATACCTAACCCCTCACCAAAGTGGTCGTCCCCAAACAACAAAAACCATTATATTCTGATGTTAAAATAAATATCTACGGTCTAGAGCACACTAAACAAAATAAGATGATAATACACCGTTTTTGAAAGATATGATATTTCAGGTAAACGTCAACACATAGAGAAAGACATTTTCTATAAAATGCTAACATTGTGCAATTTTATTATGAAATAAACAGTTCACAAGTATTTTGGTAAACCTTCTTTGATGTCAACAAAATCATTCTGTGACGACAAAAGAAGTTTAGGGAATTCGCAAATAAATTGAATTGTCTCCACAGTGGACGGGGGCGACGATGACTTTATGCTGGTGAAGTTTTTATGGTGAAGTATATTCTGGGTAAATCAAAAAAAAAAAAACAAAAATTATTCTCTCTAGATTTAATTTTGTGTACAATTTGTGTATGTTGGTTTTGGAAATAAATTGGCAATAAATTGGAAAGTTTTTCAACAAGAGAACAATAACTTCTATAGGGTAATGTTTTAATATTTAATTGAGTTAAAAAAATTCAAAAAAAAGATCGCAATTGAAAAATCTTCCAACCTCCAACTAAACTGTTTTCCACACATAATGTACCGTGTAGTGTCAAATACCAAATAACTCCCCAAATAGTGTACCACTGGTATACTTTTATGTAAATTAAATTGTGCCAAACTGTTTGGATCTAATCTCATCATTGCCATATGGACCAAGAAACATCAGAGTTTAGTAAAAGACAATTCCGAAAATCGGGTGTTTGAAGATGAGGAAGAAGATTTTGGCACGCACTGGTTCTTCACAAAAAATCGTCATCGGAAAGATTGGCTGATGGTGATTCATGTGAAACTAAAGAATCAAATTAACAAATCGATAGTTATTTGAGAAAAGGACCTAACATCAATTTTTTTGAAAAATGGTTTTTTTTTTATAAAATCTGGTAATTTGGGATATTTTACACTATCTGGCAACATTATTTTACTAAATTTCACAAGAAAATATGGCTTTTTAAACGTTCTGTTCGTTGAAATATTTAGTTCTTTCTCTCTCCTGAATAATTTTAAAAATGACGGTTAGGACCTTTTCTTTTTTCTTATTGTTTATTTAGTGCAGTTGTTCATCCAAATAGGGTACCCTGGTGTTATTAGGTAGGATTTTCTTTTATTGTAGCACTCTACGGTACATACTATGTCAATATGGTATTCGCTGTAGGCTATTTTTTTATTAGGAGTACTTACGAGTATTAAATTAAGCTAGTGATTATTGATTTCCTTATATTTCCTAATATTAGTCCTTCAATCATAACACATCATTCAAAACACGCATGGGAATAGATCTAATAAAGACATACCTAAATGATTAAAATTTTTATTCTCAGCCTTGCGCTTCTGACCAGTTGGTCCATGATGTGTATACTCCCAATTGGGCGTCAACATTTGAAAATCTTGATAATTGTTTACAAGATTTTTCAAGTGTAAAGTAGTGGCAATACATAATCTAATATTTATTTCCTATCATAACAAAATGGGGATTCAGATAAATCTTTGTTTGTTTACAAACAGATAAAAATCATATACAAAAAGTTATTTAAATAAACAAAAAAAAAAATCTTTCTTTATAAGATATACAAATACATACAATATTTACATTCACAACCATATCGAAAAAAGGGCAAACAAACAAATCGTCCTTTCAACACTAATAAATAAATAAAAAATTCCAAAATATGCCAAACGGAAAGCTATTTTTGTGTGTATGTATATTTTGAAGGAAAATAAGGAAATTCCTTTAATGACAACAATAAAGTAAGGAATTTTATGGGCAATTTCCTTTTGTCTCTATTTCTTAATCCCGGTTTAAGTCCTAACAAAATATATGTATAATACAAAGAGATGGAATATGTGTAATAGATATATGTACTGTACATGTACATGTATGTGTAGGATATACAAATACATATACATTATGTATGTACATATTTTCAGTTATTCAGAATATAAAGGATATTGGAATAATACATAATACCTCTCCTCTCTAGGTGTACCTCCTACATATATACATACATACATACACCTCACCTACATATGTATGCCTAAGTCTATCGAATACAAATTTACTTAGGATTGTAGAACATTTATAGGTTTATTTATTGTCAAACATTTATTTAATTACTGATTTCAGATAGTAAAATTGGAATTGGTTGTATAAAATCCAAAATCAATTTCATGTATTAGATCTTTGATTATTTTTTAACATCTCCGGATATACTCGTACATAGGATATTTATATTTCTTTGATGTAATGTCTATAAAAAGAAAATTACCTTGTTTGTTACGATTTGAAAGAAAATCTACCTGCGCCATATGACATAAAAATTATGTCGTAACTGGAAATGAATTTTCTAATTAAAATATTGATTGTCTTGGACATGATAAACTCAACGATGTAACATATCGATGAGTCTTTGTCAAAAGGCTGTAACCCTAATTTTTCAAAATTTTCAGGATAGAGAAAAAACTACACAGCATTTTAACGAAGAGATATGATATAGGGGTCGTTTAATCCTAGGAAGGGCAATGAGGTAAATATCTTCTTTTTTTGGGCCGTCCGATTGAAAAACGATTCTATGACATCCTTGTGGTAGCTAAGGAGAATTTAACTGGAATACTAAGGTTCATTCACCAACATTTTAAGTTATTGCCCCTCCTAGGGTTAAAAAGCTCGGAAAAACCATATTTTTCGTCACATTTAGTAAAATAGTGTTGCCAGACAATGTAAAATATCCCAAATTACCAGATTTCATAAAAAAACCATTTTGGAAAAAATTGATGTTAGAGCTTTTTAACAAATAACTATCGATGTAAACCCCAATATAAGATAGAGCCTTTCAATAAATTTTAATTGCGTTATCATGTTATACCACAAACATACATACATACTTATTACAGAGTACAGAGTATTTTACACATAAATTACTTACTATACATAGGTATATGGTACATTGGTATATATACTATATATCTAGTTAGTACAATAGCGCAATGATAGTTTCCCATTAGAAAATCCTAAAAGCTTTAATGAACTGATACATAAATGTTGGTGCTACATATTATATAGGAATGACAAAACAAGTTTCCGTTTTCCGGAAGAGTAAAGGATTCTTCACTCATAACATAATATGTGATAGAGAACCCTTCTAATATTCATCCATGGTGAAACTTTCGTCATGTCTTTGTATATATATATATATTTTGCAAAATGGTTATGTTCTACTTAAGATTTTGTTATGAGTGTTTGATATGGTTAAAAAAAATATTATCACGTGTATTAGACTGTATGTGTATAAGTAGATGTGACTATCCTTGTGTAGGTGTAGGTATATAACATTTTATAGTTTGGTGAAATTCTTGTAAATAATTTTCACACCAAATTGTTACCCCGAAATGCTGTATTATATATATTTATTTATGTATGTGAGATTTTGTGATATAGTTTTTCACCTTTTTTCCTTAACCACCCACTTCTTCGGGGCAACATGCTTTGTTAGTGATTAGATATTTTTTGTCTGTACCTACATATACTTAGTTTTTTCTTTAGATAATAAATCTTGTGTTAGCAACCTCTACATGTCGGTACACGTGTATGAAGTTAATTTCTGCCACAATATATCTGCGTGCACCTTTAAAAATCCAAAAAAAAATAGAAGAAAACAGAAGAGCGCACCATATAAAAAGTGCGTGTTAGTCAACGTGTTAATTGATTTAATTTCATTGTCCCATATTTTCTTTGGTCGTGGTTGTGGAAAAATGAAAATTTTTTTTTTTTGGGTAATGTGTCTGAACCAAAACTGATCATATCACCCTTCCATAAGCTACTATGTACTACCTACTACACGCTTATTTTTGTATTTTTTATCTTATCTTTAATCATTTTTAATTGATAACTTCCCATACGATTATTTTGTGTGGTATAATGGTTGTGATCTTGATAACTTGTCTAGAGAAAAACGGAAATTTTAATAGGAAGACATAATTAGCTACACCTTATAATCGGTGTAGCCAATTATGTCTATAGCTGAATGATTACTTATTTTTTATCTAAGTCTTTGTCCTTACGTATTTTTTCTGTATAACAAATAAATTTGGAAAGATGATTAAAAATCTCAGAAATGATATAAAATTGATTGCAACACAATAACGGTATGGAGTAAAACTTTTCTGTCTATAGAAAAAATCTTAATTTTTTTAATCTCTATAATTTTTGTTATAATAATTTTTTTCGTAATCCGAAAATATTTCGAGTAAATGAATAAAAAGTCTACAAAACCCAAAAAATGATATACAATTAATTGCAACGCCATAACGGGAGGCTGTAGAACTTTTTTTTAATTTCTATAATTTTTATTTTATTCATTGTTTCTATAATCCGAAAATTTTCCGAGTAAATGAATAAAAACTCTACAAATTATATAAAATTGACTACAGCGCCATAACAGTAGGCCGTGAAATTATTTGTTTTTTATTAGCAATATCTTAATTATTTTATTCTCTATAATTTTTGTCATAATCATTTTTTCTCTATTCTGAATATTGTTATCTAGAGTCCTAGAGTAAATGATTTGTTTGTATGAAAATTAGATACACAGCACACACAGTACACCGATCTCACCTATACCTTCAGCCGTTTAGACGGATTTTCCGGGCGAACGGCCGGACATGCTTACTTAAATTTTCACGATAAGATGATCCGTTGGTAATTTTTTTTTCTACCATTACACAAACCCTGCCAAAGTTATAGTACCATTTTTGATGCTACACTCATACAAGTATAGGAATGAAATTGTCTTTATTTTACTTTTTAGCTATTATAAATTTTTTAAAATGGCTGATCACTGAATTTTTTAATTTTTAATTTGGATTTTGAAATTTTTTTTATAATTACCAACATGTACCTAATTATATAGGAATACATAAAATGTTTAGTCGTTAAATCCTAATTTTATTAATGTTAAATTATATAGACCGAACTTAATTGTATTAGGTACCTACTGTAAGTGGGTATTATGTTTATCAAGTAACACCAAAAAAGTTGTTAATTTATTATGAACTTCAACAACTCTGGATAAATATCCGGGCTCCACACACTATATACAAAAAAAAAACTTTTGTTCGCCAACCACCACAAATATGTAGAATTTTCTCTTCTATATATTACGTAATTTGTGTTTCCACATTTATTCTGTATATTTACTACCTCTCTCTTCGAATGGACTTAGAAATAGAAAAATTTCGATTAAGATTAAGGAAGACTTATAAAGCATTTTTGGTGACCGGTCAATTTTTTTACATTTAACTTTAACCAAAGAAACCTTAAAAGGTCAAACATTATTTGTGAAACATCAAAAAAAAAAGAAGAAAAAAAGGTGTACGTATAAGTTACGGATTCTTTATTGTTGAATATTGTACAATATACATATACGTACGTCATATCCAATTCATGTTAATGTCGAATTTGTCATTGTGTAGGTTTTTTTTTTAAACAGGAGGGTATTCAAAGCTATTTTCAGTATTTAAATTCTATACAAATCATAACTCATAATTAGTTTTTTTTTCTTTATTTATTTTTCTTTAACGAATATTTTACAAAAAGCTCAGCATAGGACAAATTAAAAGTGAATAAATGGAAAGAAATCATATTTTAGACTTTTAGAGAAATTTATAAAAAAAAAAAGTGGAATGTTAATTACACAAAATGTTTCCCTAGGCCAACGCGCAATATGTGAAATAACAAATCGTATATTTTCCACCCGAAACAGAAAAGCCTTTGTTTTAAAGTACTCATTCAAATTGGCAAACATATGTAATGTTGGCTGGCCTATATAAATATTTCTATGTGTAAAATTTAGTGCTAGAATTTTCACAAAACGAAACATTTATTTATGGTAGGGTTGAGAATGTAAATTTTAAAGTTGTTGGAATTATTAATAGTGTAAACAAACATAGCTGATTGGTTAATGGTTGTACAACTTTAAATAATATTATTTGTTATATTTGCCGACACCTACCTAAAATTAAATTTAAAAAAAAATCATCGTGTTTAATGGTAATTATTGTCAATATACGTAATAATGAAAAATTTGAAATTTTGAACAATAGAACTTTTCTTTAGGTTTTCGTAAATTTGTTTGCATTTTTAAAGTGTATCGTTATTTTTTTCAAACAGTACGGCATGAATATAGAATAATTGAACCGAAAATAAAAGAGAGGGGACATCTTTAAATTAATCCTAAAAATTGGGGATTTCCTAGCTATTTTATGGAAGTTACAAGCACAAACGTCCCTATAACTTAAAATCTTTTCACCTTCCCAATGTTCAGTTCTGGACCTCCATTCCCCTCCAGTAGAATTTTTTGCTCAAATTTATCGCAGGAAAGGATTTCCTTCATCTGACGGGACACTCTGTACTATATGTATAATTATCTCATTTTAAAATAGGATTTGTCCATATGTCTGCTACCTACACTAAAGTTCCTATAATTTTCCATATATGAGAATATCGATATCATTGTTAGTGATAGAAGAATTGTTCTGCACGGTTTTAATTTTCCTGCAACGTACAATGTGCTTCATCCTGTTTGGGTTACATTTATGGTAATGAGATCAATCTCCTTGACATGTTTTTGAGTAAATGGCCTTTATATCAACTGAACAATGTATTGCATCTAATTTATTCCTCAGAACATTATGGTTATGTATTTTTAAAATTGTTGTTGGAATGCGGTTGCGTTGCGGTTGAATTGCGGATGGAGTGCGGGTAGGTTTCGGTTGCGTTGTGGTTAGGGTGCGGTTGGAATGCGGTTGAGTTGCGGTTAGGGTGCAGTTGGATTGATGTTGGGTTGCAATTGGGTTGTGGTTGGAGTCCGGTTGCAGTGCGGTTAGGTTGCGGTTGGGGTGTGGTTGGGTTGCATTTTGGTTAGGTTGCATTGAAATGCATCTTTTTTGCCATCTATGAACCACAGTTGAAACTATTTCCACACTTTTTCGTTGTTAGGTTATGCTGGTAACAATGAAAATGTGGTTGTGGAATACTTGACGCTGGTGATGATAGAATATTTCAAATCAAAATGTCAACAGTGTTTTTTTGACATATGAAGGCGAAACAAAGCGAACTTAAACAGGTTCGGCATTAGAGTCATATTTGATTTATTTTTCTAGAGACCGTGTTATTTCAAACCGTATTTTTTTTTTATCTCGATCAGTCGAGAAAATCATCAAAAAAATCAACTATAAACTGCGTATTTTTATTTTTCTAAGAATTTAACATTATTTCGTAGAAAAATAGGCTTGCACAATACTCGACATTATGTTAGAAATCTGAAAAAACTTTATAGAAAAAAAAGATTAAAAATTAATTTTTTGTTGGAATAAAATTTACTGTATAAAAATATTTCAACATTTTTAGGAGTTAGGCGAATTACTAAAAGAATTTCAGAAAGAAAAAAAAATCCACTTAATTAATTGAAATACATTTTGATTTGATCGGGATTGGTTCAATAGTCTTTGATCGACTTTACAGAAAAATTTAAAAAAAAGTTGCCTTTATGGAGCTTAAAATATTCTTGCAACGCCAATTCCGTGAGTAATTTTTATAATGTTTTTCTTAAAGAATTTTGACAATATATCGGTTAAATTATTATATTGGACACAACTGCTTTTATGGTGGCCAACTACTGGATCAAATGGTGTCCGATCATTTGATCAATTTTTCAATTTTTTTGAACTAAAATCGTTTAAATTTCCAAAAATTGTTAAATACAAAGTTAAAGTTTAATATATTTCGAAAGCATTGGGCCAAACCGCATGTGGAGTGTGTGCCGAGCACTAGTGCCACTACCCTATATATGTATATATGTATGTAGTTCATCAATATGTATATCAGTAAAATGTTCGTTGCTAAAATAAATATACATTTTCCAACTTGTAATAGCTTTTCCAACGAACGATAACATCATTTAACTAATTTCGTTTTTATAATTAAGCTTTCAGCTTTTACGTTTATGAAAATTGAAGGAGGCCATTTGTCATAGAAGCTATATGTATAAATTCGTGCTTTTAGTGTACCCCTTTTTCGAAATTTGAATAATGGAGAAAATAGTTTTCAGCAATGCTTTTAGATTAATTTAAATTATATCTAGCTAGGTACGAGTGACTAGCACTAGATAGAATATTGTACTTTGTACTTTGTACGGTTAATGTAAAAAGTTATTAGATTTAAATGTGAGCTACCTCCTACATTACTACCAAAAATAAATTAAGTGTGACGACGATGTAGATATACTTACATTAGATATATTTATATATGTATATACATACATACATATACATATGTATAGTGACATATTATTGTATTAACACTAAACGGTACCGTACATTTAGTATATAACTATTTTTATCAAAATCAGTCTAAAAACCACTCACAATAGATTACTGTGGAGTAAATAAGATTATCAGCAAAACAAAAGAAGAAGGAAGATAGATGTTGAAAAATTAGGTACCTACCTACTATATTATCGGAAAAGTCGTAAAGTAAATTGAGGAAAAGCGGTCATTTGACCGCTCTGGTACGTTTAGTGTTAACAGCATTTTTTTTGTGTGTGTGGTTTTTGGATAATTTATGCATTGAATTAATTATTGATTTATTTATTTGATTGCAAAAAAAATAAATAAATAGATGGACAATTTCTACCAAAATTTGTTTAGTCAGAACATCAAAACATTGAATGAATTTCAGTTGAACATGTTTTTGGTTTATTCATGAGTAATTCTTAGCACAACAAAATATATACATATGTACATACACACAAATACATAAATATGTAAATGCATATGTATACGAAACATGATGTTTAGGATTGGTTATATGGTTGAAATTGTCCATTTTATACATGCTTGAGGCCTAAATGATCCTAATTTAAAAAAAAAAAAAGTTCTAGAAAAGATAACTTTCTTTCTCATTTTCTATTCGATGAAAATTGTTACATTGACAAAATCAAACATATTTCCTTTGGGACTTTAATGCTCAATCACATTTTGATCCCGTATTTTTCATATTGATTTTTTTCTCAATCAGCAATATAAAAACATAGAAACATAGAATTTTAGTGTAATTGACATATTTCGAACAAATTTTATTATTAGATACAAATTTGATTTTAGTAATAAAAACAACTCTCTAGTAGCAGCTATATGTAGATTATTCATTGTTAACATAATATAAATGTTTTTTTTTTATTTGATATATATATAGTTAGGTATACCTAACTGCTAGGTATATTATGCCAATTTATTTATAGGTAAAGTAAAATCTATAAAATAAATACAATACGTACACGAGAGTACGTTTCCATGTTACACATTAAATTTATTATTTTTTATAATATTGATTAAACAGTCAAAAATATATTTAATAGTTTATTATTAGTTATAACCAGGTATTTATATACCAATGTATGCCTATTTTGTTAAATATATGTATATACCTAGGTAATCCATTCATTTCTATATATTATTTGCATTCAACATATTTTGAGCTTTATTAGCTTAGAGCTATAAATGGAATTATGTATTATTAAAGATATTCCAGAAATTTCCATAAATCTTAATATGTAACTTGTAATTATTATCTATATTCGGTTAACATTATTTGTAGATACTCTGTCCATATTCTCCTTAGATATTGTTTGTAATTTTATGACTTCATTAATTACCATTACATCTGAAGCTTTATTAAAGGACAGGTTTTCTGTGTGTAAGTTGTGGCGACTTTATAGAATAATTGATTTAATTATCATGCGTCTGATTAAAAAAAAAGTACTTTTATTATTATTATTATTATTTTAATAGAAGAAAATGAAAAAAAAAAATTATATTGTTCACTGAACAAATGGACCGTTTCTTAAAAAATTATACAATTTTGAAATTTCCTACTATTATAAATGTGTTTTTGAAACTTTTTATTTTTATATTATTCTAATTTTTCCGGCATTTTTTACAAAAAAAACAACTAAATTTGTTGTTTTTATTGCTTGAATAATATTTAAAAAAATTAATAATGAATAATATTTAAAAAAAAAACTCTTTAAAGATGCCATTTAAGGGTTAATTTTTTCCCAAAACTCTATTTGTTTTAAAGTTTCAAAATCACATTTTTGATATTAAGAAAGTTCAATGTTGTGTTACTTTTAAAAAAAAAAAAAACCGTCAAAAAACTGTCAAAATGTTCGATGGATGCCATAATTGTTTTCCTTTTTTTTCCATCAAAATGTTCTAAGTGTTTCCTTAAAAATAGTCACATGATGATTGGATCATTAACTCTTTAAAGCCGCCACTGTTGTTCATTTTTTTTCTCTCTCCGAGTCATGTTGTGCCATCGTTGAACGTACATTTTTCTAATTGGTCCATCTATTCACTTTCGACGCTAAGTTATTTTATTTACAGACGTTGATGGATCTCAAGCAATCAACGTCTAACAAAAGAGATACTTCTGTGGTCTATTATTGTTATTTTTACCCGTTTGCTATTTTAGTTTACAACATTTGCGAGAAAATTTCGAAACGTAAAAACACGTTTCGAAATGTAAAAAAAAAAAAAATTATTTTTATAGAATACCTCAGGAGTTATTTAAATGATAAATGAATGGCGCTTGTGTTCATTATGAAAAATTAACACCGGTAGGCTTAATTTTTGATGTAGAATTAAATGTTAGTACCTACATAGGTATGAATAATTTTTTTTTTATCGACAAATTCTCCATTATTTCTTATTATTATTAAATATTTTTTAACATTTATATTTTCTTTATTCCAGGCCCCAATGAATCTTGAGCCATGAAAGCTGTAGTCGGTATAAAATTGAGGTAATTAGTAAATTTACTTGTAATTAAGTGAGAACAGTTTAAACGAAGTACATAAATCTCAATCAAAGTTATGATCAATTAATTTTTACGATGCTATTAAATTCTTTTATATACCTTTTAACATTTTTTAATTTTACCTTAATATTTTTTTTTGTGTTTCACAAATTACCTAACTGTGTAAAAAAAGGCTGTAGGTATGTATATGTAGGTACACTCTGAATTTTCGAACTTTTTTATTAATTTTCCAACATTGTTCATATTATTAATTAGATATGAATCTAATTAACGAAAGAAATAACTTGTGGTTAGGTCCTTTTATGCCCATCAGTTAGATAACCCATATATACCCTTTTTAAATTAGATTTAACCTGTGAACCTGTGTTGTACATAATTATTTTTTGTTATAAATTCAAATATCAACAAAACCAAAAGCCAAATATCTAATATGTATGTATATTAACCTACATACATAGCAGGTGGTAATTTTAACAGGTATTCTGGCAGGACACTGTCAGATTTTCGAAAACAATTATGACAACTTAGAGTAACCCAAAAGTAATCCTGGTAATATGATTTATGTATACAAGATTGTGCTTGTTCATTCATGAATTGGGCAGCTATAGGTATGTATTCTTTTTTTTTGGCACCACACATCCTTCTGTACATATACTTAGAAACATAAAGGTGAACTCACTCTAAAATATAAAATACAGGAAGAAATGATATTTTGTTGTTTTTTAATTAAATTACTTTTGTGTACCTTTTCCAAAAAAGCTTAGCAAAATAAATTCGTTCATCCCTTTTTAAGATGTAAAGCCTCGATAAAAGAAACCTGAAATTATATTCATGAAAATTTCACAAAAGAAAAATCGTTTTTAATGTGCTTTTTCTAGATGCTGGCTGGGTGCTTAAGAATCATGGTACACTATCGCTCACCTTTGCACAAAAAGGAAAAGTGAGGGGAGGCGGGTGATATTAAAATCTCTTTATCTCAACATTTTGAATTAAGTTTTGTTTCAAGATATGGAGATGAAAAAGGAATATAAATACTTTGATCTGTACGAATTTCAAAAAAAAAAAAAAAAAAACTTTTTTTTTGTGTTTGTTTGAAGAAAGTTATAGAACTTCCACATTTTCTTATTTATTAGAACATTTATAAAACAACACGCATGAAAGTGGAAAACTTAAAGAAATATTGAGTGAACTTTGAAAACAAAATGTTACTACTTTCACAGATATATTTTTCACTTTGTTAGTTTCTTTGTGTTAATATAATTTTGAAAGGGATCCATATTTTTATTTCTTATTTTCAAATCTAGCTTTAATGATTTATTATTGTTATTTCATATTTCACATACATATTCTAATTTTTAGTAGTAAAAGTGGTCTCATTATTATGGCTATTAATATAGCTTTCCACTATACACATACATGTGTATATGTGAGTGAGGGTATTGAAAGAGCCACAGTTTTTAACTTAAGTCATGTTTTCCAAAATATTTTATTTGATATATTTTTATATCCACATGATTGTAGTTTCAAGGATTACAAAAAAATTGAAATATCACCGAAATTATAGAGAATTAAAACAATAAAGATTTTATGAATAGTTCTACACTCTATCGTTATGGCGCTGCAATCAATCTTCTAAAATGTTCATGGTTTTTATCATAGATAGGTACTTGAAATATATTCTCATTAAAAAAAATTAATATGACAAAAATTATAGAGAATAAAGATTTTTGTAATAAATTGAAAAAGTTCCATGCTCTACTGTTCTGGCGCTACAATCAATTTTATATAATTTTAATCATTCCTTTTAAGTTTGCTTAATATTTAATTGTCGTAGAGAAATAATAGATGAGTAGAAAGGCAGATATTAAATAAAATAGTATGTACTTCTTAGATAGATCAAACAGTTCTAAACTCAACCCTTGAATTGCTACAATCGATTCTATATTATTTTCATATACATATAATATGGCAAATTTTTTTTTTAACATGAAACCAAAGCTTCCATATTTACATACATATGTATATGTATGTGTATTTCATATACCAGTGTGGAAGCAACATCTAGGCCGATTTATTTAAATTTGTATAAAAAAGTTTGTACAGATGTACAAGAGTGATGTTTTAATGGACAATTTACTCAGGGGAAATTTAGTAAATAAGAATCAAGCACGTGCTATATATGTAGCAAGCAAAGACTAGAATCTACGCCTAATTTTGTTCTATATCTATACATATATGTATGTATGTAATGTAAAAGTGGTTCTGAGTGCTGTATTGTTCTGTTGCAAAAAAATAAATTCATTTCAAAAAGGGTTAAATGTTGAAACGTTGCAAAAACTGAATACGCACTTAGGCTAAGGGCGATATTTAGGGGTTGATCAAAAAAAAAAAAGTTTGAAGCGACTGCGCAATTAAATTTGTAATGAGATTAGATATACATACAGTGTGTTGAATTTACCCTTTTGTGATATTATTTATGGAAATAAGAAACTAATGCAAAATGTTATGACTCATTCTGTAGGTAGACCAATATCGTGCAAATGTAAGGAAAAATGCCATTTCTATTAAGATTTTACATTTGGTTGTCGCAGTTATTAAATATTCCTCTAACAGAAGTGCTACATCGTATGTTGCTAAAGAGTCCCTATAACCGGATTTCATAAATTAGGGCTCGTATTTAATGACCAGATCAGTAAAGTATGTAACGTAGGTTTTATTTTTACTTATGCGAAGTAGCTCTGAAATACTTACTATTATCTGCGTAACTCCATTAATTATTCAAATATTTTAGTAATGATAATCTTATTTCAAGTCAAATTTTATTTCCAATCTTTGTTGTCTTATAGCTTTTTTTCAATATTCTAACAAAATATCAAGAAAATCAGCAAAACTGAAAAAATTGTCATGCAGAATAACCAGTTTTGAATTGCTCGATATTTTGGTAGAAAAGCGAAAAAAATGTATAAGGCAAAAAAGATTCGAAATGAAATTTTACTTTAAACAACGGTGTTACCTATATTCAAATATTTGAACAATTAATGGAGTGACATGGATTTCAGAGGTAGAATTTCAGAGGTACTTTGCATATGCAAAAATAAAATCCACGCTACGTCACTGAGTTGTTTTTATTTATTGCTAAAATATTATCTGATCATAAAATCGTATATACATATAATTCGTGGGATGGTAGAGGAGAAGTATATATAGTTTTACATCTAGAACTATACTGTTTTTATTAAGTAAATCTGAATTACCAATTTATTATTCTTATATTAAACAAATACAGTGCAATCTAATAGAAATACAAATATGTTGGCATATTGCATGACTTCAGACGGGGCTTCACCCAACTGGATATATAAATACCGATAGCATTTTGAATGCAAATTATTTCAAAATGCATCCCTCCATACATGTATGTATGTAACTTCTTTAACACACGTGTGTTTTGTCTGAATTTATGGATGAGTTAATAATTTAGTGAGCATTAAACACATCACCGGATATCCACCCGTACTCTATACCATATACCATAATACACAGCAAACATAGAGCATATGAGTGAGAGAAGATTGGATAGATATTTTCGTTTTGATCCTATTACTGAATCCTGTAAATAATTGATAAGGATATCTACTGAAATGTGTACTTTCGTTTGTGATGTGTGCCTTAACTTAATAACTCGCTGGTACTCATGTATATAGCAATACAAAATTCGCAGAGGTATCATCTAGGGCGGCAAAGAGTATCATTTGGGAATTGTTAAAGTTGTGTAAGACGGTCTTGTTTATTTTAATAGTTAATGGTACCTGAACAAACAATGAGGAAGAATAATAAAAGGTATTTATGACTTTATGTACGTTTCTAAATAAAATTCCGGTTTAAGTTACCTAAACATTTTCTTATTTTATTTTATTTTTTAATCTCCTTACCGAAAAATATACCACGAACATTATTTGAAATTATTCTATCTAAAGGTATATCGCTCTTATTGTCCGTAATTTACATTTTAAAAGAAACAAAATTTATACCTAGTCAATAATATAATGCATTTGCATTCGAAAAGAGAAATTTAACATGGTGAAAATTATCGTTGACACGTTTTCAAATTAAGAATTTACATTTGGCTTAGTAAAATTGTGCACAGCGGTATGAAATCAAAGATATTCAATACTCTATTCTATATATGAATATGTATGTTATAGGAAACATAGGGAGCATAAATTTTCAAACATATCTAATTAGAGTTTAGTAACTTTATTAACATATTTAATAACATATTAAATAAATTGAATCTATATTAGTACATTACCTCTTTCTATGTTTAAAGGAAGTCAATTAAAATCTCAAAACGTTTTCATCTCTTTTAAACTGATTGTAGTAATATTATTTTTTTATGTAACCCACTTCTGAAATTGTAAAAAAATTTTCTTCTTTCACCAATTGTCATGATAACCAATATATCGATGGCTTATATACAATACCCGCTAACTTATTTCTATGTCATTTTCAGGAGACAGTAAAGTTGTTTCCTATAACGTATTGAGTTAACGGATGGTCAAACATTGCAAAATAAACGAAATTTTTAAAACAAACTTTTTGTGATATTTTTACCATAGGTCACGGGTTGCATACACATCAATTTTATGTATATTTTATTGTATATAAGCCATCGATATAATATTTAATGAAATAAACCACAATAATTGGAATATATAAAATAACAATCTCAATCATAAAATTAATAATTTGACAATAATATCATTTATAATAAATTAAAGCTATACTTAAATTTTGATTAAATATTTTCTAAAATTACCTACATACACTGATTTAGAATCAGACATTTCATATGTCGGATAAACCCCTTCTGTTGTAATATTCGAAATATGCTGGTTAAAAAACGTCTGGCGAATAACAATATGCGGCTATCCAAAGAAAGGGTATTTCTATGTATGTTTAAACGTAAAGGAGGTGATAGGGGATGAAATCCTTAACCCAAAATGCATATGACATTTTTTGTTATGTTTGTATTGTTAGTATATATTTGAAAGGCCATTTTTTAGTTTTCTGATAGCTGCTCGGCTATGAAAATTGATTTTTTTTTTAAAAAAAAGAACAAAAACAAGATGCGGGCCAATTATGATTATGAACAATTTTATATTCGAACAATGTAGATAGATAAGTACAATCTGGAAGCTTTTTGCTTGAGAGCAGATATGGGTGCCATTTTTTTTGGTTGAGAGTGCAAAATTGACAGATAAACTTTAACAATAACAAAACTACATATCCTGAAAGTTTCATTGATTTATATTTATACGATTTGGTGACCTATAAAGTTGATCAATTTAAAAAATTCATCACCTGTGTTCATGTTTATGCAAATCTATCCAAAAAGGTCCATAAATAACAGGTTAAATTTGAACTACTTTATCTCTATTTTTAAATTGGTTGCATCATGATATATATATGTAAACAGACATGGCGGTCAAATTTGTAACGATTTGCCAAAAAACTTGAGTTATACATAATAATCTTACAGGATTTACAATAAGTACATATAATTATGATTGTTCTTTACTCTGGCACGGTATAATTGAATTATGCCTTAAATTTGATTCTTAAATAAATAAGATAAGACAACATATTTTTGATATATGATTGAATGATTTCTTACAAAATATTAAACGCACTCATTTAGTACTCATATTAAACGTCAATTGATGTAAAATTATAAATGTCACTGAGTTTATTTGATATTTTGCTTAAATTTTTCGTTATAATTCCCAGTGAATCCCAGTGATTTTCATAAACATGATTCATTGTTGGTCTTTCGATATCGCGATTCTTTTCCTTTTACTAAAATACCTAGGTATATAAATTACAATCAATTAAAATAAACAAATTTAATTATTTATCTTTGTAATTTTCTTTTTGGAAAATCTCGGACGTGTGGTTAATTTAAAATAAAATATTAAATTATACTTACTTTTCCATACTCAAGCAGCAATTTAAAATCATGGTTGCAAGAATTTTTCGAATAACAACGATTGCGTTGTAGATTACAACTAAAAACCGGAACGACGTCGTTGCAATTTGAAACTACGTAAATATTTATTGTATTATATATTTATACTTTTTATTGCATCTATATAGTAGTTGCAATTTGGAACGACGTTGTTTCAATCTGCAAACACGTCGACGCAAATTGAAATGACGTCGTTGCAACTTGGAACGTTTCACTGGTTGCAAAATCGTTGCATTGAAATTGCCAGTTGCAATGCAACCGGGGAAATCCAGTGTCAGACAAGTGTTTGCATCCTTGCTGAAACGTCTACACAACGACACGCCGTTGAGCAACCTGCGTTGAGCAACAGTTGTACAACTATTTTACAACCTTAAAATGCTGCTTTGGTAATTATTACCACAAAATACAAAAATATTTGTTGTTTTACTGTTATAAATATCATTTAAGACAGCGTTCACATCGTCTTAAATATTTAAGATCAAAATTTGTCTAAAATACGTTCAATCATACATACTCTTTTAAGAGTATACCGTACCTGTATAATTGAACTATATTTTTTTATAATACAATAGATACATATATTTGATATTTGTACTTGTACAGTACACCTCTAATTGCTCTTAACAATTCTGACACATAATTGCTCTTAACAATTCTGAATATCTTAATGCTTAATATCTTAATAATATACATTTGTCAATAATAGAAATTTTAATTGCAAATGTATACGTTTTACACAACGAAATTGTTATAATACATGACAGAGACCCGGAATTATTAATAGAATCACAAAAGCAAAGTAAAAAGTAACCCTTTCATTATTCAAAATATTCGGATTCACATTACCATTCATGTCAAAATATCTCTGTCCCCAAATAACATGTTCAAGTATTATGTTACTTACATATGTATGTATGAGTGTTGTGTATCTCTCTATATTTATACACACACATATATATAAGATATGTATATTGTTTTGTATATGTATATATGCGGGACTAATAATATACTATACATCTTATATTGACATGGAATGGGAAAACTACGTGATGAGACAGTCCATCACCCTTCTAAAATATTCTGTGCCCTTATGGGAATTTTACTATATGATAAATATTACTTTCCCGCAAGCGGCTTTTGCAATACTAAAAAAAAAAAAGGTTGTATCAAAAAGTTTTTTTTTTATTCTCATTTTTTTAAAATCTTCGGAATTGAATAAATAAAAATGTTAGGTATTTGCTACACCATCCATCCCTACGTTCAACATTCTCATTCGAAAACTTTTCAAACATTCCGTACTATTTAGTTGGTCGATGTCGATATCAAAATTTTCTGTAAACACATCGGTGATGTTTGCTGTTACAGAGTAAAGAGAGAGAGAGAGGAATAAGTTGATCGAGAGAGTAAGAGAAAAATAAAGAAGAACACAAAAACCGAAAAAAACAGAAAAACTTTGCCCAGCGGGAATTTTCAACAAAGTTTTATATCATTTTCAAATGTGTAATCGAATTGACCCTTTTTTTTATGAAATGTTACTATGAATTGGGATCAATAACCGCAAATCAAATATACAAAAAGGAAATTAAAGAAAAACTTTTACCCAGTAACGGCCCCTAATCAAATAAAAAAAAAAAAAACATTTTTTTAAGATAAATTTTATATTTGACATATTGGTGAATTGTTTTGAAATGTTGAAATGTGTGAGCTTTATATGTATCGAAAGCTTTTTGGATTATTTATATAACATATTGAGTAGAAACGATATATATATATATATAATATCAAACTTTATGTGTACCATAAGGATCATTATATTGAATCGAACCTTTCAAGTTTAATAATTTGCTGCCACCACCATAACCACTGACACACACACACACACATATACTATACTATATATGTACGTATATATACCCATCAAAACATAATATTAAAGCTTAAAGGAAAATATATTTTCCATTATGCGAGAGAGGTGCGTTTGTTTATTGCGAATTTATACAAAACCAAAATATTCGGTTGTTATCCTTTCGACATCTTCAAACAAAACTTTATTCAACATTTTCGGATAAATAGAATTCAACAAATCTTTGCTTTTTTTGTAAGGATCTGGTTATAGACTCTGTTTAATTTATATGTGTGCAGCAGCTTCTTAATTTCGTATATATAGAACCTAAGCTGTTGTTAGGTTCGGTTTTACTTTAAAATAAAATGAAATTGATTTGGGGTAGTTTTTCAAAGTAGCCGAGCTATACATAGACATAATAGAAAAGTAAATGGTGTTCGTACTATTTAGCATAAAGTTTTTCGTAAGGTGGGATGGGGTGATTGGTGAATTTTGTATATGATCAATTTATAAAATTTATTTTCGTTTTGCTTTTGTAGTACCTGCTGCTACCTACATTCACACACATATACCTACATACATACGTCATACAGAAATTTATATTTATTTCAATTCAACGAAAAGTTGCTAATAAAAATGTTGAAAAATTTAGGATGTAGGTAGTATTAAAGGATAAAATTAAAGTTTACAATGAAATCTCAAGAAATATTAATGTGGCGATGAATATTTGTATAACAGTTTCATATATAATGTAGGGGACTGCGGGTAGCCATACGCCTTTAAATCAAAATTTCGAAATTTTCTTTTTTCCCCTTAATTTCAATCGAATTCATCGAATACAATACCATCAAATGTTAAATACAATTATATCGAAAAGTTATGTAGAAACAGTATGGAATTCTAGGTATATTTACATACTTACATATATGTCATGAGCTAAAGTTTGCCATTTCATCATTTTTGATGTTGACGTTTTCGATGTTTTTTTTTCGACAGTTCTGTTTTCAATGTTATTGTGTTCATTATTGCTGACCGTTCTTAATGTTTTTGAATTCGAAACTTAAGTTTTCAAACGAAATGTGTCGACCATTCCATTTTTTCCATCTTTCCATCTTTTTGTCAGTGGCGTACCGTGTCCATCGAGCTGAGATTCTTATAACATTGATGTAGCTGGAAAACTATGAAAATTTCACCAGACCGATGTAAGAAAATTTGGTGCATTGTTACAATGTTATTAATTAGCTTAGTGAACGATTAAATCATCTCTATTGAAAGTATTTTCCTCCTTGTGGTACTACTAAATTTGGATTTAGAAATCTTGTGAGCTGTTTCTAATAAACCAAAGAATAATTAAAGAAACTTAAAGAATTCATTATAATTTATTTATTTCTACTTTTATATTAAATCATACATGGAACTTAAGAATATTTCCACTTTTAAGAGCTCCTTTCATAACTTATCTACATAAATATAGAATTATTTCAATATTTAGTATTCAATACTATCAATACCTACTTCAAATCATAATTCGATAATGATACTTAGATACGTATATAGGTATCTGTATTTCAATTTGATTGAAAATCTATTGGAAAAACATTTTATCCTTTTCCGCATGAACAAAATGAATCACTTGAAAGCAATTTAAACGCATCCGGGCATCATTTACTTAATCAACGTTCAAATATTACAGAATAGAAGGGAAATGCAAATGGTCAGTAGCAATTAGCATTTTGAACTATGTAAATTTATAGTGCTTTGGTATTTCGAGTTTAAACAAAAGGAGCTTTGAGTACCAGAACCCTATCCTACATATACTCAATGCCTGGTAAAGTTGACTTCCATATTGTTGAATATAATTCAATTGTTAACGTATATTAAGTGTGGTTTGCTTTTTATGTGAATGAGAAAATGTAGCGTATAGAATTATCATTTATATATACATATCGTCCCTTCCAACGAAAACTATGATAAGTCGATTTATCATGTTTTTGAGTTATTCACATTTTCCTTATAAATGCAAGGAGTTTTGCATCCTGTCAAAATTTCAGTAGTCTACTATTGAAAATGGAGATGTTTATAAAATTTTCTTCATTTTCCGAAGTCAAATGTGATAAATATATGAATATGCCAAAATTAAAATATTTTTTATATAAATTTAATAAATTTTGACATCAACATGTCATGAGGTTTTTATATTTTTGTTATTCTTCTCATTATCGTTAAAAACTATGATAATTTTCTGCAAATCTGTTAAAATATCTAAAAACTAATAATGCGATCCAGTAACGTAGCGTGGGTTTTATTTTTGCCTATGTAATGTACCTCTGAAATTCCCACAATAATCCGTATAAATTATTTATTTATTGAAATATTTTTATAAAAATAATCTTGTTGCAAGGAAAATTGTATTTTCAATCTTTTTTGCCTTAAAATTTTTTTCCGGTTTTCTAACAAAATATATAGAAAATTATCAAAATATGCAATTCAAAACTGGGTATTCTGCAAGTTTAATTAACTATACATATATATATATAGAAATTCTCTTGAAGAATACCCAGTTTTGAATTGCATATTTTGATGATTATTTCGATATTTTGTTAGAAAATCAAAAATAATTTATAAGACAAAAAAGATTGAAAATAAAATTTTGCTTGAGGTAAGATTATCTTAGTTATAATATTAAAACAATTAATGTAGTTAGGCAAATTAAAGTAAGAATTTCAGAGGTACTTTGTATAGGCAAAAATAAAACTTACACTACGTCACTGATGCGGTCAAAAAGTAAAAAAAAAAAATAATAATTTAAAACAAAAATTGTATAAAAAGTTAATTTTTAGCTGAGAAATGAACTGTTAAAGTAAGAAAACTGTAAACGTCTTTACTGAAAATTGAGCAAAACCGACTTATCATAGTTGTCGTTGGAAAGGACGATATATGTATACGTAAGAATGCTTTTATATAAATATATATATATATATATTTATAAAATAATATAAAAAGCTTTTCATGTGTCAACGGCAGATGATATTAAAGCAATTATATAAACCAAATTCATTTTAATTGTGTTTTTAAAATAATATTTCTATTATATTAAAGTTGGTAAAAATGATGTGTACCAGAAGTTTTACTTTATCGTACGTTGCTTAAAAGTATATATGTATTTAAATGTATTAAGATGATTTAAATCAATTTAATTAACATCATTATTATTTAATTCAGAAGATTTTGGTTCCATCAAATAACATTCCACGCTATATTAAATAATGAAGTCTTGAAATTGTTTGATTTCATATACGCTCTACTACAGCTGATTTTGAATATAAATATGAGCGTAGCATCAAAGGGTATTATAAGTCTTTGATCACGATTTTCTTACTCGTGAAATATTAAGTCGAATTACGCTTGTCCGTCCGTTTCAAGATTCCGGCTAAACAGCTAAAGCTAGAGAGGTGATTTTTTAATAGTGTTTATTAGAGTATGGTATCTATTGTTATTGAAGCAGATCAAAGAAGGTATAGATGAGATAGAGGTGTACTACCTTAGAGAATACAATTCAAGAAGAGCGTATACTGTATATCTACTATAAAATTAAATACGCACAAAACGTCTGGTGCAGCAGTATGGGGGAAGGAAAAATACGCCATTTTCTTTGGATGTTTTTTTTCTTCGTTGTTTTTTATTTGATTACAATAATTTGTAGGTTTCCAACATAAGAAGATCTAGATAAAGCATGGATTCACTATAATGCATATAATCCCCCAATAAAAATTGTGTCCTGCCTCTCTATAGCTTGTCAAGCAGTTCTCTCTCAAGAGAGACAACGGCGGCCATTTTATTTGGTGTTGAATCGTACTTATTTTGGTTAAGTTAACCTCCTTAGATTACCTACTCTGAGGGTATTACATATATACTTAATTTTGATATAAAATATTTACTAGGAATAGAGAAAATAAGCAAAAATTATAGAGAACAAAAAAATCAAGATTTCACTTATAGATCAAAAAATTCCACTCCCACCCATTATGACAGGTCCAATCAATTTTATATTGCTTCTGTTGTTTTTAATCATTTATATTCAATTTACTCAATATTTATTTTTTGTAGAAAAAAATAGTTAAGAACAAAGTCGTCGACAATAAATAAATAGGTATACAGATACGGGTATATTATAATAGGCGTAGCAAATTATTTCTTTTTTACTGATTTTTTTCTTTTTTTTTGAGTCACCAGGAACAAATTTTAATCAATGCACAATCATCTCACAAATCGATTATTTCAGAAATTTAAAAAAAAACCCCCCTTTTTACCAGAGCATTTTGTGTCGCTTCATGATGATATGTAATGTTTTTGCATAAAGCCAAAAAAAATAATCTCTTTAATGTATACTCGAGACAATCTACTATTAATTTTCTTTTAGATAAATCCCCTCAAAACATATTGCTTACGTTCCGCACATAAATCTAATAGATTTTGTAATAAAAACAATCTAAATGTTTACCATTTACTTATGTACAGTACATCTTGATCTAATAACTTAACTTGTGCATAGAGGGATTTCCTTTCCCAGTAAATTATAGGAGTACCAAAAGAAGCGATTGCATTGATAGATCTAACAATTATTGTTCAAATATCACATAAACACAAAATTTCCCATTCTTTTATTGCATCCGATAATAATATAACAACCGACCAAAAATCTACATCCCTAACATACAAATAAATAAAATCTCACCCCTCATATCAAATACAAAAGGACACGTGTCCCAATATACATTTGGATATTATAATTTTTTTTTGTTGTTTTTTTTTTATATTCATTCTTTTGCTCTCGGTTGGATGTTCGATTTGTTCCCGTATCATCGGGACTAAAACTTAAAGCGAGATAGGTTTATCTGTATTTGTTTAGGTGGAACGGGAATAAAAGGATCAAAGTTTTATGAGCTGTCGAAAAAATAAATCCGCGACCCTTCTCTATATTTTTTGTATTGAAACCGGTTTCTTTTTCTCATTCGTGTTCATTATTATTTTTGGCTTTAGTATACGTACGTCAAACAAATCCTCTGGGGAGGGGATGAAAAAATTTCAAAAAAAAAAAATAAAAATATTTATCTTTGGTGTTTGATTTTGTGATAAATGTTAAATTATATATTTGCTTTATATAGGATAATTTTCAAAGGAAGGTTTGTTCGCTTGTTTTGCTAAGATTGTAAAGGTATAGCGTACATAAAAATGGTTCATATAAATTTGTATAATAGACAGGTCGATAGATTTATTGATAATTAAAAATTATAAATTGATCATTTGAATGGGATTACTTTTGTTTTGTTGCTAAGTAGATCTTAAAAGTCCTTAAAAGTACAAATAAATAGCATCACTTAAAATACGTTTTTCCATTGTTTAAATTAATATAAAATTTTTAATTAGTAGAAGAAGAATTTATTATACCGGTAGGCCCCCTACAACGCGGTACTTCTACAACGCGTTTTCGCTGCAACGCGGTTTAGATAATGCGGATTTTTTTTT
>JANSTT010024191.1:0-38304 GCA_026745375.1 Platyura marginata | reverse complement strand
CATATTTGATGGAGAAAGGATTGCCAAATTCTAAGAGAAAATTTCGATTGAATACCTTTCTCTTTTGGTTATGTATAGAGAGTTACAATCACATTTTTAATTAAACAAAAAATTTCAGTGAATAAAAAACAATTATAAATTCAATTTTTCGCTTCACTTCTTCTACATTTTACGTATATGTATACTTAACATTTTTTTTTACTTACAAGATCGAAAACCGGTTCTAAATCCATATTGATAATTTATCCAATATCCATGGCATAAATAAATATATAGGTTTCCACATGTAAATTAATTCCAACAATAAAAATACTCAAATCTTATAACCGTTCACTATAGAATGCATACGTGTCGATCTTTAAAAGCATTAAAAGTGATCACAATTCATCATTATAACAGTCTTAAAGGTACTGGAGCTTAGATAATGATGATCTTATATTTTTTTATTATTAATTATTATGTATGATTAACATATTACATTCATCTCTCATTGCGCAACCAAATCGAAAATGTGTAATTAATTTTCGTTCTTTATAAATAGGAAATTTATAAGCTTCACAAAAACACTTGAATTATCTCAAAACGCTTGTTGTACACACAGAGAGATAATATAGCAAATAAATGTACACACTATCATTACTTATTATAAGAAATTATGGAATTAACGATAAGTCTTCGGTTATTCTTTTTTAATGTCGTTACAAATGTCTGAAAGTTAAAGGCACGTAACACAAACAGGTATTGGATTCGAAGTGAGCTGTGCTGTATTTGTAAGTACAGTTATTTTAGTAGTTCATAATTTTTTAGTTGCAGCAGAACCGTACAAACGATTTATACCATCATACCACGTGTGTTCCGAGGTCTAAGCCTAAGTTATGTGAGCGACTAACTGTATTGAATAAAATTCGCGTTTTAAAAATTTGAAAGTAAATTTGCACCAACTCATAATATATTCAATTGTATATATATAAAAATTTGTACATGAAATACCTACCATCTCTTTCCTCAACCAAAGAGGTTATTGCTTCTTCTCTGTTGTTAATTTATTTGTCAGTGGTTTTCCATTAACAACCAAGGTAAAAGTACCTAAATAACATCTTAATACGTTTTTTTTTTCATTGGATCGCTGAATAGACTTTATAATTATACATAAAAGCATAGGTTGACTATTGTTCTTCTCTATACAGATACTTAAATGCTAGAACATATTTCAGAAATTTGATTTGGTTTTCTGCAAATTGCAAACTTTTCTAATATGATCTTAAATCACACTCTCGCTGATGGAGCATTCATAGTAACCAAGGGTTTTTGAACGTTTCCAATATCTCGTTCGTTATAATGATAAAGGCTAAACATTTGAGTATTTTACTAACATTTAGTAAGTAGTCTTATTAAATAAAATTATAGACAATAAAAAAAACAACATAGCTTAACCAGCTAATAATATCTAAACCCTATCGTTATATTCGATTTCAATAATTAATACTAGTGATAAATCTATGGCAATTTTGATTGGAGAATTTTTAATTAGACCAAATAAATAAATAATATTAAACGATAATTATATTCAATTCTCTTGAAACGCTACTCCCAAAAGTAACATTATTTTCAATTGATATTTCAATGTTACTCAAGCAAAATTATTTGAACACGTATGGTAATAAATAATTGTTAGTAATGGCACACTATTAGTCCATCAATGATAGTGGTCTAGACAACTTTCGTAAATAAACTGTAACTTATACCTCTATGATAGGTATAAATAAAAGACTGCTAGAGAACGATCTGGATCTATTGTTTTATGACTGAGCTACTTCATAAGTAACTCTTGTGACTATTGATTTGATAATACGTAATTTTGTATGATGTCTGTTGACGCTAATATTATCCTTAAATTTAATTTGATTTTTTCAAAAACTTTAAATGAAGATTACCACCTTTAAAATCCAAGCTATCATTATATACAAAAGCTCCCGAGTAACTGACATCCATACTTTTATAGTATTGGATTAATTGTTCCAATTAAAATTCAAAATATTTGTTGTCGTGATATTTTTTTAATAGTTAAGGTAGAATTTTTTAGAATATAATTCACGTCAATAATATTTTAACCTGACACAAAACATAAATCTACTTTACATCAAAAAATATATAACAATAAATGAATAAATATTAAAAGGCGTGACTAATACGGTTTAATGAACTTGAGTTGTTAAATTAACGAATTTTTTTTTCATTTTTAAGTATCTGCTTATGTACGATGAGTAGTCTCGTAACCAAATCAATAAAGAAAACAAAGTTTATGTATGTATAGAGAAAAATAACTAAAATTGCAAATGAAATTCTTTCTCCATTTAGGATGGTTTATGTATACAGATGTGAACATGTCCTATGATCAATGAAAACTTGTTCAAACACAAAATTTACCTCATTTTTGTCATTTTATAATGTACATAGAATCCTCAGTGAAGTTACTGGAACTGGATTTTTTTTAGTGATTATTTAGCTATTTATTAATTTTACTTTAATTTTTTATTTACATATTTTTATTCAAATGTACCTTATCACTATTTTTATATAGTATTACTATTCTGGTTAACTCTTATCGTTGCTAATTAATATTGAAAACAAAGAATTTTGCTTAACAATATGCTTAAAAGAAATTATTATATATATATTTATATATTTATGTATACTTATACTTACCTAGTTTACATTAGACATAATTTAACATTCATTTATTTATTATGTATATAGTTTTGTAGTATTAACGAAAGTGGTTGCACTATATGTATATATGTAAGTACTGTTATTGCTATTGTGTTATGTTGATTTTCCTATCAACTTAACTAGGTTGTAAAAACTAATGATAGAAAACTAATGTGCTCAAAGCTAACTAAATATTTTAAGTTATATAGGTAAGACAAATTATCAAATTTTTAATTATAGAATCGACAAACTTAAATTTTATCTTTTATCAATTTAAATTAATCAAAACAAGTTACATACAATGAGTTTAAAACCAATTCATTAAATTAAGGCCTTGCATTCTACTATTTATATTGTTACAAATATTAATAATAATACTAATAATAGGTATAATATATGTAGTTTAATTTTAAGAAAGTAGAACAATATAAAATTATAGCGACATAGTAAATTGATTTTTGTTAAAACTTACCAAAAAGTCTGCGGTACTGTTTTCCAGCTTGAATAGATTATCTTTGTAATCGTCAAGATCTACGGAATCAGTGTTCATTTTGGTGGTAAAATCCATTTTTTGTCTTTTTTTAATAAATTATATGCAAAGATGAAGTCATACAACAACAAAAACACCACAGCAATTTCACAATCGTAGTTGTTAGAAGTATTCTCGCCTTTTGTGTTCGGGCTGATGAAACTATTTTTGGTTTGCTTTCTTGTATTTTCGATTAATTTTTTTTCGATTTATTGTCCAGAAACGATTTTGAAACTGTTTTAACTTTGAGATTGGTCATAAAACTGGAGTTTTCCCGATTAAAAACAAGGGTTTTTGTTATTATTTTTACACGACACTGTCAATTCCTGTTTTCGCGACGTGGACTTAAAACGATGCGTCATTAATTTTAAAATGGCCGGTGAGAGACGTCATTATTTATTATTATCTCTCTCTACTGTTCTCGCTCTTTATCGTTATGTTTATAGACGTAGCCTAGAATTTTAATAAAGGTGAATTTCCATTTGAAGCTTTGAATGAGGTTTTTGTGAGTTGACCATTTGTAGTGTTCACGACAAGTTGATCAATTCTGAAAATTAATTGAAAACTAACATATATATAAATATCAGAGGAAGAGTGTAGCTTTATTTTGCACCCAATTCTATGGTTTTAGAGTAAAACCTCAATTTTAAAAAAATTTCCAAACTTCAACAACGAACTTTTTGCCACACGAAAACTCGTTCACAAAAATTTTGTAATGGCTTTTTTTATTAAATTTGGCATGAAGTATAGTATAATCTCATAATATTTAGTTAGAGGACATATGCATCGAAATAATAGTATGCTAGAGCGAGAAAAACGTTTATTGGTGACTTTACTCATGTCAAAATAAAATAAATAATTAATTTTCTGAAGTGTATTAATTATAAATTACTGAAAATTGTTATCTGGTAATCCGTAAATCCGTAATTAGTAACTTGAATACTATTTGTTGTTAGTATTGACTTGGACTCGGTGAGAATATCCTGGATTATGATATAATAATGTACCCAAATAGTGGACATTATAGTTAGAGCGAGAAAAGCGTTTCATTTTTTTTAATTAAAAATTGCTTAAATACCATTTGTTATACGGGTACCCAAATACTAGCCATGACTACAGAACCCAATTAATAAATATTGCATTTTGACCATCTTGAATAAATCTACTTTATTAATAACTACACAAATGTTATTTAATGCCCATTTTCTCTTTTATTAAAAATTCCGGTAAACGTTTTCCTTTCCAAAAACGTGGAATTGGAATTGCATTTGCCTGACGAAGTTTTTCAGTCACATATAGTTCAGCGGAAAACTTTTCTGCTTCCTTAATTTGTGATATTAAAACCGCTTGAAAAGCTTTTTCCTTTTTTAATTCACGGCGTTGACGTACCTTAAATGAAAAAAGGTATTCATCAATCAAAATTATCTAATTACACAAAGAAATAAACCTTGGCCCATTCAAATTTCATCTTCTTCCGAAGTTTCCTTAATTTATGTTTTTTCATTTTACGCTTACGAATACCAATTAGTACAGCCGCTTGATATCCATTCTCACCAATTTTATTGTCTATTGCTGGCAATTGAAAATCCTGTTGAATTAATATGGACTTTTCAGAGATTTCTACCGAGTTAATTGGCTCTGGTGTTTCGATTGCAATGCGAATGAGAGGACTCTCAATCAATGGATTATTCAATCGAGGCGGTATAATATCCAGAGGAATTCGCATTGTTCTCGGCTGAAATATAATCTTCTGTTGTGTGATGAATGGACTTTTGTACAATGTATCGTATGATGGAGTATTTACGATTGTCTGACCAAAATCAATGGACAGTGTCGATAAGAATCGTGAAAGTTTGACTGTTTCTGTACAGGGAAATAGTTTTGAATTAATTATGGAGTATAAATTATAGTTATTTACCCTTAAGAAAACGTATTGAAGACATTATTTGTAGAAAAAAAGAATATAAATGTATTTAAATTTAATTTAAAAGGTTATGTAATTACACATAAAATGACAAAAATGTCATAAAAATTAGTGTTGCTATAGTAAACGCTATATAAAAATTCGTAATTCGAACACAAATCGTGTTATTGTGTGTGTGTGTGGCGTGTGCCTGGCAGGAAAAGCGCTCTACATATGGCACCACTGTTTTATAAATGGCGATCGAGATTTATTGAAAAGGGTCGGCTTTTGCCTCGAATTGTTTTTTTATATTAATCTATATTTAATCTAATATTTGATTATTCAAAATACTTAAATTTTGTGTGCATGATAGTGAAGTATAATATTTACAAATTTGTTTTCGATAAAATACTGTACTTTTGGTGAAAAAATGGAAGTTCAAGATCCATCTATGTTGGGCGATGCAACCATTGCTGCTGTTTCGAAAGGTAAATGGCATCAAACATTTTTGCCTCGACACATTTTTCGATATTTCTACGTATTTAATTTATTTATGTCTACAAAGTGAAATTACACCCAGCACCAAAGTTATCCAATCAATAGTTTTTTGCTTATTATTTAGTCAACAGGTAAATTTTTTGAATTTTTATTTAGCATACGATGGGGCGTCCATTTAATGTTCCCGTGGAATTTTTTTTTTTTTTTTGCTTTGTTTGGCGATTAAATAAATTTTTAATTTGTTCACTTTGTGATCAAATAGTTCTCTGACGTAAAACTGCGAAGATCTGGAAAATTTTCGTTAAATCGTAACAATAATTTTTTGTAATTTCTCTTATGTTTTACGTCTCGAGCCGCCCTAATTATAAATATGAAAATATTTCTAATTTGTATGGATTATACATTTATTATTATCAATTTTATGAGAGAATTTTTCCAATAGAAACTATTTTATAAAATGAAATGAAACAGCAATTGCCATCCCCCAAAGCACATGCGTTTTTCTCAAAATAGAGAAAAATTCCAAAATAATGGCGGCATTCCATTTATTGAAATTAGTTTGGATGTGATAGGATGGGTACAAGCCAGATGTTAACCAATAACACGTTTATTTTTGCAGTACAATGAATTTTTTTTAATGTCATCGCACTCGCGTTTGTGGTGATCGTTTAACGGGATTTTCTTTCGTATGACATGTTTATAGTATATTTAATCGCCTGTAATATAATTGTTTGTTTTCTAATTTAAATCTGATAAGATAAGATGGGTTTTAAGATTGATTCGGAAGAACCAATGAAGAAAAGATCCTTAATATAATAATTTTTATTATTGTTTGTAACGTTTACTGTCACTACACCACACACAAGCTTCACCTAGGTATTGATAACGACTGTAATTGCTCCCATTTATGGTTAATATTTTTATAATTAATAATTTATTAGATGTAGGCATACTTGATTTTCAATATCTATAGTTGTATTCGTCTGCAGACCATATGTTTTCCTACTGAAGCCAAACAATTTAAACAGTTGAGCAAAATAAAACGACACTATTTTAATTTAGTTTGGTCTATAGGTGTTTGTTCTAAATTAAAACTGATGTGACTCATTCATGTCTTAATAAAAGTTAATCTTATACAAAATAAATGCGTCGTAAAGCTGCATAATTCATTCAAAACCTAATAAAAGTTAAAATCATACAACATAATTTACAATTTTCTAGATACAAATATGACTTCAGTTGAAAGTGTTAAATTAGTTGATGTTGTCAAATCTGGACATAAAGAAGAAACATCACAAATAAGTCAATCAACAGTCAACGATAAGGTATCTTTAAAAAATACGAACGAATCATCCACTCTCTTGACAGTTGATGTAAACAAACCAAGTACTTCAGTAGTAGTTGAAAAACTTGATCCGAAAAAAACTATTATTCCTTCTTCATCTATGGCTCTTACTATTAATAATGAAATTTCCATATCGGACAATGATGATGCCGATACGGATAATCTAAATCCAGATGATGATCTAATTCAAGAACTAGAACAAATTGAAGGACTAAAAAAATCCGAAGAAATTCCGAATGATGTTGATGACAATGAGGCTCGTAATGAATTACAAAAAACTAGTGATTTACTAAAAGATCTTGAAGGTGATACTTTAGATATTACCAAAGATCAACAGCGTCAGTCCGAAATTGAAGATGCCGTTAAAAGTATTGTTGATGATAAAGATGACTTTTTAGATGAATCCGAATTGATGGAAAATAATCCTTTTGATAATCTTCACGATAAAAATGACATTGAAATGGAACACGAACTAACGAATGAACAGAGTAATGTAAAAAATGATAATGATGAAATTGACAATGTTCAAGTTGATTCAACCAGTGAAAATACATTAAAACGAAAACATTCCCAAGATGAGTTAACGGCTACCAATCAATCTAAAAAACAAAATGTTTTACATGATGATATTTCTAAAGAAATTGAAGAAGTGAAAAAAATAAATGATAAAAATCAACTGCCAACTACCTCAGACAATACGGCAATAAACAGAGATAATTTAAAAGAATCAGAATTGTTTGATGATATCGGTGATGATAATCTACTTGAAATCCACGAGAGCGAAAATATAAATCAATCACTTTCAACGGAGAAAAAGAATAATGTACCAGAAGTGGAAACAGCCATTAGTTCTACGTCGAATGATACTGAACAGATCAATAAAAGAGATACGAAAACAGACAATGAAAAAGTATCTGACAGTATCTTACAAGAAATAGAAAAAAGTCCTGAAGTATCATCTGTCCAAAATGTAAAATCGAAATCGGTGGACGATGATAAGAAAACTAGTGAAACAGAAGCGTCTCTAATAAAAGTCAAAGATATAATCAATGATAAAGTTTCGGAAAAAATATCTGAAACCGATGAAGCTGTTACATCTACTGACGATGATAACATCGCTTCCGTTGACGCTGTATTTGGAAACAAAGATGCGTCCATTGCAGAAGCATCGAAATTTGTACAATCATCCAACGATAAAGTGAAAATCGTTAAACCAGAAGCAGATTCATCACAACAAAAAGAAACTATCAGTAAAGATTTAAAACCAAAACAGACCAATACTGTTAAGGAAAGTGCTAAGACAGAAGAAACAAAAACTGTTCTGTCCAATTCAACGGTAAGTGTGGAAGGTTCTACTTCGAAAAATACAATTTCATCTAATGACAAAAAAGTTGATGATAAAATGGATTTAGATCCAAATGTCAGTCCCAACACATCAGTCATTGCCAACGAGAAACTGATAAAAGTTGAAAATAAATTATTAACAAATATGATAAATAATGGAAGTAGTACACCAAATCCCAATGGTCCATCAGCCGGAGCAAATCCGAATGTATTTAACAGTACGCCCATACAGAAACAATTTGAAATGTTATCAGAAAATGTCAGTAAAATATCAGAAACTGGTGAACATAGTCATGCAGAAAAAAGTTTTACCGAAGAAATTGTATCGTCTGATCATTCAGAAAGTATAGAAAAATCCACCGATATTGGTACGTAGTATTTTCCATTAATTCTATATAAATCAATAATTGGTTTTTTTGTTCTTTCTTTTTTCTTAGGTAGTGAATCTGATCCACAGTCATCCGAACATCTAATAAGATATGCAAATATTTTAAAAAAATATAATGGTCTATCTGGTGCCATAATCGAGGAAGATGATAATATTACGGTGTCATTGTCAGCGTCGAAAAAACCGATCGAAACAGCAAGTTTAGTTGCAATTACAAATGGCAGCAATTTAGATTCGACCACTGAACAAAATCTTAAAGAAAATCTATACGAAGTTAGTGTATATTATGAAGAAAGTGAAATGATATTATTGGCTGTTGAGCGATTAAATAAAAAGAGACCGGGACGTTCATTATTTTTACCCGATGACACTGAAGCAGATAAAATATCGGAGAAAACATCGTCCAATGGAAGTATAGGCAGCGTTGGCCCATTCAATTTACCCGGCAATCGAACTGGAGCGCAATCATCTAATTCATCGGAATCGGCATCGGAAAGTCAAAAAGAATTTGACGGTAAATTTGTGATTCCACCAAAACCTCAACGTACAAAACATACTGTTAAAGGTGTTGTATCGTTATGTAATTTTATGTTGGATCACTTCGGTAAAATAAAAAAAACATTTCAATTGGAGGACAGTTGTGGTTTTGATGGTGACTCTAGTTTGGAGGGTACACCAGTTGGGGGTCGTGGTAAACAGACAAACAAAAAGAATCTATCAAAGGTAAATGCAAATAGTTCGGATTTAGATACGCCGACAACAACACCAAAATCACAAAAACGTGGAGCACCATCAAAACGATCACTTGATCGAAGTTCTAGTGATGCCAAAGATGAACCAAAAGCAAAACAGGTGAAGTCAACAAAAAAATCCACATCCAAAATTGATCAAACGCCAACAAAACAATTGACAGACGATGAATCGAGTGACAAACAAAAAGTTGAATATTTCGTGCTTGCCAGATGGGTGGATAGAAAGTACTATGCCGGGCGTGTAACGGAAGCAAAACCGGGCAATAAATTTGTCGTTCTATTTGAAGATGGTGCATCCAAAATATTACCTCATGATTATATTCTATTTAGCAAAGACGATATATTGCCATTGGTCAATCAATCTGTACATGCATTGGTCGATGACGATACATATGAACCGGGCACAGTAATATCAACGAAAAAAGAAGGTAATATCGTTTACTATACGGTTGTGGTTGAATCGAGAACCGTAAATGTAACCGCATCGGATATTTATTTGGAAGAGGATCAGGCAAAAGTAATACAATCAGCTAATAGAGAAACAGTAAATGATATATTGAAATCACCTGAAACACCATCGTCGAAACGGGCCGGTCGACCATCTGTGAAAATGGAAGAAAGTCAATTGGTTGCTCCGACAAGGGGCCGACCAAAAAAATCATCAATTCAACCTGCAACACCGGAACCGGGGTTTTCGGGCAATGTTAGCAGTGGTCGAAGAGGACGAAAATCATCAAAAAGGTATTCATAAGTTCAAAGTAATAATTATATATAATAAATATATTGAAAAAAAAGAAGGAAGACATTGATAAAATGTTTCTTTAACATAATTTTTACCGTAGAGACGCATTTAAAATTTTTTTTTTATTATCTTGATTAAGTCACTGGGCAACAATAAATTTTTTTTTTTATTGTGCCAAAAATAAACGTAACTAATATTAATAATTATATTGAGAGGAGACTCTGTGTATATACTGTGTCATTTTGTTTTTTGTTTGGTATACTATTTCAAAATACTTACACACTTACCAAAACAAAATTATTATTAGATCGTGAAAAAATAAAAAGAAAAAGAAAACTAAGAAGTTTTGTTAAGTCCTAGTTATACTTTATAAATACAAAATAGATACAGTGTAAGTCTTAGGTAATGTTAGAACTCTAAGGCGTCAATGGTGTATCAATTTAGAGTGATTTTTAATAAACCTTTAAAAGTCGTAAAAAAAGATTTTTTTTTAATTTCCCTATTTGGTATTAGTCTAATTATTAAGGTTGAAAGGAATAGTTTTTATTGAGTTTATCGATGTGTTCATCGTTGTTTTTGCTAGGATTTCTGTAAGAAAACAAAAAAAAGCACTAAGCGTTTTTCTATCACAATTCTGTACAATTCTCAGTTAAATTTTTTTTTTTTTTTGGAATTCTTAAATCAATACAAAACGTTTTTTTATTGATTTCTGACTAAAAAAATTTCTTTTCTTTTTTTTGCTCTCAGACCAGAACCGCCAACACGTTTTTCTGAGAGTAGCGACATTTCCGATACCCTAGAGTCGGATACAGCTCCGAATAGTCCTGAATCCGCCCTAGAAGCTGTCGGCGGAGTTCAACCGGAAATTCATAGAACTCCCAAAGAATCAGAAATCAACAGTAAGTTTTATATTTTTTGCTTTTTTTCATTTTGTTTATTCAAAATTTCGCCTTTTTGTTTTGTTTTTAAGTATTTATGATTTTTCATTATCCCGTTTTTCTTTTTCTTTTTATTTTGATAGAAAATCGCTTGATTGCGGAATATTTGGGCATTGACCAACCGGAAAGTCTTGAAGAATTACTCGGCAAAATTCCACATAATAAATCACTGTTCCGTAGTAAACATTTCATATTGACCTGCACAATTCCAATGAAATCGCCACATCGTAGTGATGGTTCCAAACAAGTACGGTCAACATTTTTCATTTTTAAAGGAATTTAATTCCAAACACAAAAATCTGTGGCACAATTCGTTCTTTCTTTTTATTTGTAGATTAATTCCAAGAATATGCATTTTAGTAATCTGCCATTTGTAATGGAACATTTAAAAGAACAAATTATTGCTGGCGGTGGAAAAATTTACGAGCACTTCGAGGATGTGCCCAAAAACAAATATAAACTATGTAAATTAATAGCGGCACATCCTTGTGAGACAGCAAAATTTGTGCAATGTTTAGCGGCTGATATACCGGTAAGTATCATTTAATAGAATTTTATTAAGAATTGAATTTTTACAGTGTATTTGTCACAATGAATAAGTCCATTAATTTGAAACCTTATAATAATATTAATTTCAAGATAATATTGATCAATATGGGAAAAAAATGTTGTTCAGATTTTCCCAATTTTCCCTTGCATGTCGCTTAGGTTTTCAATAAAAGTTCATTAAAAAAAAAATATATCTCTACTTCGGGATCATTGTTCAGAAAACTTATTTTTTTTTTTGAATATCTATCAGAAAATAAATATTTGGACGACCGGTTGGGTGACACATTTGGATAGAAAATAGCTACAAACATCACATTAGTTAAAGATTTTTTAAAAATATTTTGCCTTTACATTTCGCCCAAATTAAAGCTGAGGCTTGTACGAATCCAATAGTATGTAGACATCTGGGTCCATCTCTCCATTTAGTATTTATTTTGAAGTTTTGAAAATGAAATTTTTCATACGTTCCCAATATTTCATAGTAAATATATGAAAGATCACTGAATATGTCTAACCATCAAAGTTATATAATATATAATAATATAATATATAACATAACATAAAACATATAATTTCTGGGTTTTTTAATTATTTGTATTTAATTTACTCAATATTTATTTATTATACAGAAAAAATAAATAATGACCAGTAGTGCGTTTATGTACAAAAAATAACGTAAAATTTTCGTCAACTGCATTTAAATTTAATATTTAAGTTATCGTAACCATAAATAATATAATAATATATAACTCATAAGGTCATACAATCAGCGTAGCCAATCATTTCTTCATTACTGGTTTTATCGATATAATTACTCCTTCCATATGTTACTCGGATTAGTTTTACCGTACCGGGCATACCTCAAGGCTATTTATCTTATTATCTCAATAACAGTATGATCCTCTGCAATGCAGTCTCCTAAATCCCTTTAACATATTGCATGCCAAGTTGATTTTGATATAAATATCCACAGGGGTCAACGGGAAATATTTTATAATTTTTTGGTTTCTGGCCTAAAAATTACTTTTATAGTACTTATAAAGCACCTAACATGATAATAAATTACTACTAGATTTTTACGTGTCATACATATATGAATGATCTGGCCTCACATGATGTCCGTTCGTAATCAAGATTTTGTTTTATTAGGTAGTCCTAGACCTAGAGTAAGATCTCTATTGTTTTTTAGCAAATTGGACAAAATATAGGAGATGCAAGATAGTCGGAATGTAGAAAAAATGAATATTGTAACAATTATAGAGAATACAAAAATTAAGATTATATTCATAGCCCAAAAAGTTCCACAATTTACCATTATGGTGCTGCAATCAATTTTATGTTATTTATAGGGTTTTTAATCATTTGTGTTCAATTTACTCAATATTTTTGCGAACCAACTATACACATACGTTTGTAACACGCTACTGGTTAATAATTTGCCATTACATTTCCACACAACGTCATCCATAATTGAAATGTGAATTTTTTTATTCATCAGTAACCGTCATTCATATATGTATGATATGGCCTCCTGCGAAAAAACTACGGCCATATAAATGAAGTGGCCCGCAATGTGTTAAAGACGCCGTTTTAGAGTTAAATTCTTCTAAAAAAAAAAGAATTTTGGAAAAGATTCAAAAGATTTGTTTTCTACCGATAATCGGTAACCGATTTAAATTTTTTAGATATTCGTTAAAATTTATTTTTATAGCATTTCCAAAACTTTAAAAATTTCAAAATTTAGGCAATATCACATGAATGGATAATTCAAAGCTGCCAAAACAATTCATTGGCCGATATTAAAAAATTCGCAATACCAGCCGGTTGGTCAATCATCGAGGAATGCTACAAACGATCGTCCGTTGGTAAGGCGATTGATCAAAGGGTAAGTGCAATACCATTTAGTAATGTTAATGTATTGGTGGCCAGCCAACAAAAAGAATTTGTCGAATTTTGGAGTCGTGTATGTAAATTAGCTGGTGCAACAATATGTTTAATAAAATCTCGAAATGATATAACCGAATCGACAAAAGGATTTATATTAGCCGATGATGAAGAATTTCCAGATGACATTAAATCAAAAGCAGAATATTTTGGTATTTCAATAGTTTCGACCGTATGGGTGATTCAATCGTTAATTTTGGGCAAAATCTGCAATCCAGATTCGAATGACAAACTTAAGCAAATGTATTTGGATGATGATTGATAACATTTTATTACAAACGAAACATTTGGCATATAACCATAAGTTTCAAAGGAAATAACATGCATTTTGAATCAATTTTAATAAAAATTGTCTCATGTACATAGAAATACTTTTTATGATTTTAATTTTCTTATTCAAAGTGGCAATTATCTAGTTTCTTATTTTCGTGCCAAATTTTATTCTTATTTTTAGGCTTACAATAAATGAAAACAAAAACGTTTAATGTAATTTGAAATGCAATAAATTCGTAAAAGACTACAATTTACATAATTAAATATAATATGAAAGGAATTTGGCGATGGATTAGTTTTGTGATGCGAAAATGATAACGGAAAATTCATCGCATGCCATTTTTGTAATATATTATAAAAGAAATTTTTTTTTCTTTTAATTTAATGTTATATTGCAGAGAGATTTTGTATTTTAGTAAATTTATTAAAATTAATTAGAAAAATGTATTATTTTTGAATGCAATCAGTATATGAGAACTAAAAAACAAACTTTGTGCGAATTTTAGAAAAGGCATTAGCTCACTACTAAATAATAAATAATGTACCCCGCCCATGGGTGTCCTTACCTACTAGAGGTTTAAGTTTAGATATGGTATTAGAAATTCGCTGAAGGGATTATTTAGAGATCAGAATATAAATTAAGCAAGACAAAAAAAAAAGTTATTTAATTGACGAAAACGGATTGACGACCAGAACATTAATATTCTTCATACTAACAAATTCAATTTTGCGAATATGTATTACGATAGGTTAGGAAGTATTTTATGAGGGAAATACTCTTGAATTTCTTCTAAAATTTTGTTTTCAAACATCTAAAATTATGTGCCTTACCATGGCTATGGTTTATTAAAAAATTGTGATTAATATAAAATGTTAAAAATAAAATTTGCTGCGTGTATTCATCTAACCAGCAGAATAGATAAATTAAAAAAATACTTGTTCCATCTCTTGTTTTAGTACATATCGAATAAAGATTAACAAGTATATAATATTAATATATATATATATATATATATCTGGAAAAATAAGAAAATTTGTTAATAAAACTCTAGTTCTAGTAGGGGAATTACATAAAAAAACATCTCACTAAAAATTAAGTCGCGGATATCGCAAAACATCTTTCATCATAAAATTCCTCAATTGCCACAAAGCATTAACAACTTCATCGGGTTTATCTTGAATCGATTTCTTTAACCAATGTACTGGCAATTTGGAAACTTCAACGGATGGTGCTGTTTCCTGTGTGGTCTTAATTGTTTTTTCCCATGGTGTTATGAAACGTGTATCATTTTGAAGTCCTTCAATGTACCTAATAAGAAAATTGCTTATGAAGAGTCAGTAATTATGTTTCATATATTGCGATTTACTTGATGTACGCTTCGGAGTGTAGTACACGCTGTGGTCGTGGTGGTACAATTACAAACATCGGTTCGACAGCTGCAGACACTAAAATGTAAAATATTCTCCAACCTTTATACATACTGAATTTAATGACTATACATTCATAGTCTACATTTTATACTATTAGGCCATTTATTTATTATTTAGTAAGTTGTTAAATATTCTTAACATTAACTAAATAGCCTATTAGTTTGTAGTCTATGAATAAAAAAAAAATAGAATACATTTTTAACATGCAATATGTTTAACTACTACTAAATAAATAATATTATTTAAAAATACAAAAAAAAAAAAAAATTAACTAAAATCCAAATCTACAAACAATAACTCACTATGCAAAGTAGGAAGCTTGGCAGGTGACTTGCCACGCCCAGAAACAGTGGATATAGGTTGTGTGGTTGTGATGGTGGTGGTGGTGGATGACTGTTTTTTGGACGGCATAAGATTTCTAAATAAATTTAAAAGAAAAAAATTTCTAATTAAAAAAACGCACACACACGCAAAATGGCCAATGATAATCAAACTTAAATTTATAAAATACAAACAACCATAATTCTAACAAAATACCAAAATGAAAACAAATGTTGTCTTTTTTTCGACTAAAAATATATAACTAAAAAAAACTAAATCATTAAAAATAAGAGCTGCAAAACGTAGATAACAGAAAAATCTCGTCTGTATGAACCTTGTTGGCCTTGATTTAACGTTGTCTCAGCATTAATTATAGGTGACGTAGATTGAACGGTGGTCGATGGTGCCGGAAGAGTCGATGCAGCTACTGGTGTTTGGATTGTTGACGAAGTGCTTGGCTTAGATGAAACATAATGTCTGAAGAAATTAATGTATGATATTTGAAATTTAAATGCGTTTTTGGTTTTTCAAAAAACGTCATCATTTTCCCTTGCTGTGCTTAATATTCCGTTCAAAACCAGGTCACTTAACCTCTGTAAAATTCTAAAATAATATAATCAAAACTTACTTGCTGCGATCACCTGGCTGCACAATTTTTCCACTTTTGTGGATGTGCACTTCTCGCACGTGTTTAATCAAGCGTATTAAATGTGGAAATGGTGGCGCATTTTTTTTCAATCGAATACAGCCGCGCCAATGACAATTAAATTCAACCTCATCCTGAGGCAAGTTAGCATAGTACGTTTGTACATGACCGGTTCCCTCAGCAATGCAATGATCAAAACAGTCCATCGGATCTTCAAATTGCCAATCACATTTGTTCCAGCAACATTCGAAAATCTACGAAATAAAAATTGAAATAATAGCCATAATAACAAAAACGAGAATTTCATCGAAAACGTTACCTGATTGGGTAACGGTTCAGTAGTAAAAAATGATTGAACTGGAGCCGGACTGGGACATCCAGTTTCTTCGGCAAATTTTATCGCATTTTCCTCATTAATTTTTGATGCTCGTTCTTCCCATATTTGCTTCTCGAAAGCCGGTAATGATCGCCATTCATTACCAACCAAACGTGATATGTCACCAAATCCAAAATCTGGATTTGCTTGTGCGCGATCTTTGCGTACTTCGCCGGAATACATAATATAACCGGTGACTAATTTACTTTTTTTCTCCTTTATTTTACTTCCTTTAGTCGATATTGGCGTAGCCATTTGAGCCGATGGTGCCGGCGATGCTGTTGCAACCATATCCGAACCAACCGATGGTGGACCACCATCAAGTGAATCCTCCATAAGACCGAGCATATCGTTCGATTCTATTTTTATATCAGAATGATCAGTAATAGCAACACCAGATGGTCCTTTGAGTTGTTCTTGTAGTGCGGCTATTTCACTTGCGCTCACCTTAAAAAATCGTATTTATTGTGGTGCTATTAACGATTACATCCAATTCTATTTGTACATGGTCTTTTTTTACACGATTTTAAAATAACACGGTCTATTTCGTTTTTTACACGATTTCATTGGAAATAGCACGGTTAAAAAAGCTGTTTGATTTAAATTTTAAGGGAAAATATTTCCATTAACAGTAATTTTCTAGATATAGTTAGCGCAGTACAACAAACATACTTTTATTTTTGCTATTTTTTAGGTTTTAAGGATATACAATCTCCTTATACGGTTTTTTTCTAGAACGTATCTACCATGTAAAAACAGAATTGGGAGTATTACATGATTATATATCTACCTTAACCGGTACAATGGCACGTTTAAAATGATATATTTCATCCGGTGTCACCAATTGACTGTGCGTATATTTATGCAAACCAAGACCTTGGTGATTTCGACGAACTTGCTTTTTAAGTTCATCATAAATGGATTCACAGACAAACACATCACTTTCGGTTATTTCCGTTGGACGAACTAAAACCATGTTTGTGAATTATGTTATATTAAAATTTATTACTAGAATTTATTTATTACCTGTCGTGTAATCGGCATACTCTAAAACGGCACAGCGTCCAACAACAGCGACCATTGGGCTAGTATCCTGAATGGTAGACAACATTAATTCTTGACGATAGAAAAATCTATTGGCCGTGCCAGGCACCTCAGGTGGAGTCATTAACCATGGTCCACGGAAAAAAGATTTGCCACTTAAATTAAATTTCTTTTTAAAGACATTTTACCAAATCGACTTACTTGGAACTTACTCTTTTGTTTCCCAAATCATATTAATTTGTGCAATCGACTGTTTACCACTTTCAGTAGCAACATACACATAGTCACCCGTTTTAACGGCACCACTGCAAATCGTATTATATTGTTCATAATAAACATTACCCTCATCGTTTTCTAATTTTACATTAAGTGGTACATTCTAAAAATAAAATTATTTTAATTAGTTCACTGCTTAAAGAGAGCAGAACAAGATCGTTTACTTACCGGTTTTTCTTTTTCCACCAATGCTTCCTGAAGCTGAAGTTCAGCTAATTCACCTTTATGCTTTTCAACACGTTCTTTAAATACGGACATTACACGTTTCGGCTCTAATGGGAATTCACGTAAATTCAATTTTACCGTTTCGGTGAATGGCCAATTTTTTATTTTTTTAAATATTCGCAATTTCATTGAATACCGAGATTCACAAACGTAAACATCTTTCTCTTCAAATCCTTCGGGTATATATTTGAAATAGTCTTTGGCGCTCATTACAAAACATTTTCCACCTAATTGACTAAGTGGCACGGCTAGATGTTGTTCGCTTTTAAAGAGTTCCTTTAATTTGCGTTTATTGATTATTTAAAATGTGTTGATTAATAGACAAAAAGTTATTTGTTTAGTACCTAAGCTAGAAAGGCGAAATACCTTTATTCTTTAAACCAGAAAAGTAATATTAAACCCTCCCCCCTTCCCATTTTATGGTCTTCCTTATGATATAAGAATAAAACTGACACTTACTTGTTCCAAAAATTTTCTTGTCGTAACATGATAAGTTTCAAATGGACGAATAAACACATTTCCATACATCATTTTTACGCCCTCATTATTTGTCCATAGTCTCTCAATATAAATTACACCAGGAACTTAAAAAAATAAACTTTGTAGAAATATATTAGAAATGTTTATAAACAAATACTTTTGCTCTCGGGGACATCATAATAAACATAATCTCCAGGACTATAAACTTTCTGGTCAATAGTCATACTTTCACCTTGCATTGCCTTTTATTTAAAAAAAAAAATTTCATTCATTAGTACTCTATCCACAAAAAAATATCCTAAATTCGAATATACTTACCGACATTTCATTTTCATTTTCCTGTTCTTGTTCCTCTTGCAATAATTTGGTTTGTCGAACCGCTTCGACAGTTGCACTTAAATGCATTGCTGTATAGCTGAGAGCTGGCGAAGTTAAAATACTTTTGCATACCTAGACATAACGAAAATTAAATGTTTTATTACAAAATAATTTTCACATAATTACCTCATCTCTTCTGCGAATAAAGAACGATTGTAATTCAATGGAATCTTCGAAAATTTGCGAATCCGTACGAGAAAGTCGACGAGCACGTTCCAAGCAAGCAAAAACATCTTCTTGAAAGATATCCAAACGTTTATACAGTCCTTTGTCGAGGCGACGTTTTATAAGATCTAGAGAAATACCACGGACTCTATTTGAGGAAGGAAAATAGTTTGAGTAAGAGCCTATGAATTGATTGCATTAGAATAATACTTATTGCCCTCAACATCATCGTACTCAGGAAGTTCGGCCAGTGAATCGGAAAAACAACGACCTTCCTCATCTTGATGATTATAAAATGTTGTGAACAATGACATAAGAATCTCCTGAACTGCCTGAGAGACATCCGGTACAATTTCATCGGCATCCCTATTCCAAAAATATAAATTTCAATAATTTAATTTTTCGACTTTATTTTGATTGGAGATTTACTTCAGTGATTGTTTTGTCTGTATACAGACTTGTTGCAGCACAAGTGAATCTTTGTAGATCTGTGAATCTGGTTCATTGTATTTACAGGCGTTCTCAAACATTAACATAAAATCCGATGCCAATTCATCAACATTATCGTAAAATTGAGTTTTTAATTTTTGCGCGATTTTTTCCATATCAATCGGATGTTTAATAATGTCATAGTAGTCTGGATAATCCTAGAAGCAAATAAATGTTGGATGGTATTAATTTGATTGTTCTACTTCAATTAGATGTGTTGATAACATGCTAAGCTAGCTGATGCAAATAAATGCAGAAATATAGTTAAAATTTAAAAACAAGAAATGGTATAAGGGAAAACGTCAATTAAACTACGACTAGTTATATAATAACTAAAAAAAATAACAAAAATATAACGAAAAAAACAACCTACATACATACATACATACATACAATAAAGCAAAATAGAATTAAAAAAAATTAATGAAAGAAAAAAAACAAACATTCAACAGAAAATTTACCTTTTTCTTTCCGTATCCAATTATTTAAACGGATTGAGAAAGATATAAAAAAGTAACAGTTATACAAAAAGTACAAACGCACAATATTGTACCAAGAAAAAAATTACTGTCAATTGATTCAGACTTACATTTTTCGATGGAAGTTTCATGAAAATTAGCGCCAATTGACGATTTGCTTTTGGTTCACGAAAATCACGAATCGCCTCGTACAGTTGCTTCAATTTATTATCCATGGGTGTGAGATTTTTACGCCGATTGTTGATTCTATTAAAGAGAAACACGAAATTTCGTATCGACAAATAAGATAGTTAAAATAAAATTACTAACACTTTCGGTGTTAAACGTCGATCGTTAATGCCTGAGAATTCTTTTAATTTTTCATTTAGTGCCCGCTCCAATATATTGGAATCTTCATATATCATTGATCCTTCCTCATTGTATTTTCTACAATTTGAAAACATTAAACGAAAATCACCAACCACATCGTCCAATGTGCCATAACGATCTGCCTTAATGTTGGCCTCAATTGTGTTCATATCAATTGGATGCTGTATAACCTCATAGTAGTCAGGATAGAGTTTCTTCGATGGTTTTTCCAGAAATAGCAGCATTGGCCGACGACCAGCAATCTGAAAATAATAATATTTCTCAAGATTATAATTTATCGATTTATATATACTGATAGTACACCATCAATTCTAAGATTAATGCTAATTTTATCTTGTTGTTTACTGAAAAACCTTTATTCATATTTTTCGTGTTACTTACCGTGTATTCATTCAAAAATTTTTGAAGTCCCATCAATTTTTTCTTTAAAATAGGATTATTTGGAAAACGACTTTTTGGACTGTTACTAGCCGATGATGCAACATTGGCAGCAAAAGTCGCTTGACTTACAGCGCTCGATCCAGATGGCGTCGGTGTAGTTATATTCATTTTGGTTGGTCGACCTTTCTTCTTTGGTATCCCTGAACCACCTGGTGTACCGGTTGATGAATTTGACATGGCCGACGTCACCGACGGTAATGATGTTTCGCCATCTTCAGCTTCACTGTCTTCCTGTAAAAACTTTAATTTTTAGCTAATCCAGTCCAAATAAAAACTATTGGACAAATATTTACCTGATCAATAGCAGCATCGACTAATTTTTGATTAAGAATTTTTTGCATTTTAACGGCATCCTAAATATAAAAATAATTAATGTAATTTTAAACAATGCATGAATTTTTTTATTTAACATCGAACCTTGTGACATTTATGTGTTCCGGGAAATGCCTTTTTTGCATTGTCGATCATTATATACAAATCGCTGGTTAAATCCGTAATATTGACATAGTTTCCATTATTCAATTTCTTTCGTATTTGTGACATAGAAATTGGTTTTTTAATTTGTGCATAGTATTCCGGATGAAAACGTTTATTTGGAAGTTTCCAGAGTGATTCGCCGAGTGGTGTGCCTGGGGCATTAGGATGATCTATAAATTCGTTTTTTGAAAAGAACAGAAAAATAAAGAGAAAAATCATAAAACAAACGGAGAATTTCAGATAATGATTAAGGAATTCCGGAAATAATAAAACATTTTGGGTATTATGACGAAGTATTGGCAATAAAATAACTTGCCAGGCTTTTAATTCAGTTAACTGGTTAAGAGAACTGTAAGAGAAACTTCGATTTGTGTACTAAAACAATGTTCACAGCTTTTGTGTCATTTGCCACAATATTATTACAACGAAAATTCTCATACTCTCTTAATAGCATGCAACCAATTACAATTACCATGTATACTTACCGGATGCATTAGCCGTATTATATAGCTGATCGAACAGATGCCACATTGGACCATCCCTTTTGTCAGCGTCCATGTTATCATCATCATCATCTGATTCTTCGTGTAATTCTTTTAATGCTGCTATAGCAGCACTCAATGATGGTCCCTTACGTTTTGGTTTAATTACTTTAAATTTTCCAGATTCAATTTCTAGTTTTTTTGTTGAAAAAATCTTTAAAATAGAAAATAAGTTAAAAATTTGATTATTGCTAGAATTCAATCGGTAGTGATACCTTTTTCAGTGTTTTTGCATCTTTGTAAATTTGTGAACCAGGCTCATTGAATGTGCACGCATTTTTCGTCATCTGCAATAAATCCTTTTCCATTTCGTTTAAACTTGTATAGGCACTCGTTTGAATCTTCGTTGCAATAAATTTTAAATCAATTGGATGATCAATGATGTCATAATAATCGGAATATAGTTTCTTAGATGGTAATAATTGAAACATTAAATGCAGCGGACGATTACTTTCATCACAAGCGGTCATAACAGAAGTAAATAATTCTTCGTACAGCTCAAAATCATCTTCAGCTTTTAAAGATGATGTCTCGGAAATATCATCAGTTTCATTTGTAGCCGCCGATTTACGCGGACGACCAATTTTCTTACTCTTAGTATCATCCGTCATACTTTCCAGTAATTTTACTTTATTATTGTTGAACGTGTCCCACAATAAACAAGCATCATTATATTCAGTTGTGTCTGGTTTGTAAAAGGCTTTAGCATTTTTCACAAGCAACTCTAAGTCTGTTGTTAATTCTTCAACATCATCATAGGATTCAGTTTTCAGTTTTTGTTGTACACGCAACAGATCAATGGGATGAGCAACGACCTCATAGTAAGATGGTTCTTGGCGTCGTTTTGGTGCTCGAATGAAAGTATCGCACAACATTGATCCATCTTCTTTTTTAATGTTTCGAATGGAATCATACAATTGTTGACATAATTCGGACTAAAATAAAAGGAAAACATATTTGTAATATAAGTATTACCAGAAATCACTTTAATTTGCTCATTACTGGATCTAGCCTTTTTCTTTTACGTGAATTCCCCAACACTGGTGATTGTTCGGGCGTGGAATCATCTGCCATATTTTTATCTTGTCGATTTAATATCGAAGTTGCGCGACTATTTTTATTCATCTAAATATCGTAATTTCTTTTTGTGAACACAATTTTAATGAAAATCAATAAACAGTGCACGGTATTTTTTTTATTTAATTGTTTTTTTCAAATAAAGCCTCACTAATATCATCGGATTGATTTACAAAACAGCGGACATTTTTCACTAGTGATGTGCAGTATTTGGGTACCTGATATAATTATAATACAACAGAATACTCTTACCGAATCCAAGCACTAAATACGGATTAATTACGGATTTACGGATTACGGATAATAATTTTAAGCAATTTTTAATTAAAAAACATGTACAAAATAAATTATTTTATTTTGACAAAAGCAGAGTCCACGCACCACCAATAAAACGTTTTTCTCGCTCTATCATACTTTATTTTAATTTATATGTCCTCTAGTCTAAATGTTGCCAGTTATACAGACATTCATGTCTAATTTCAACAAAATTAACCGTTACAATTTTTTTTGAACGAGTTTTCATTATAAGAGGGTAATACTTCGCCCAAAAAAAGTATATGATAAGTTTCGGTGTTTTTTCATTCAGATTAAATTAATTTTCTGCAAAATCTACAAATGGTCTACTCACTGGTCGTCTCATTTTCGGCCGATATAGAAAATTTAAACATTCGACTAGAAAAATCGTATTTGTCATACAATTGTGAATCTTCAAAATAATGCGAAAAACTTCAATCAAATAATTTATTGCAATATAAAAAAACCATGAACAAATTACAATGTTCTTATAACTACATTACAACTACATACACCTTAAGTGCTTCTTTGCTCCTCTATTCATAAGTGCTGTTTTGCTAGGGTTACTAGGGTTGAACTACATGAGTTTTCTGTATTCGATATAAAACAAACGCAACTTCAATAAAAAATTGTGTTTGGCAACACATGAAATAATATAAACGTCAATTAATACGGTTACGGTGAAGGAAAGAGAAAAGCGAGCCATATTTTCAACTCAAAACTTTGTGTAGAATTTCGCACGTGGATAATTTTTATGGAAAATAATGTAAAATGTCCAATTTAAGAGCTAAAATAATTGATTCGATCGTATTTGATTCATTCAATACGTTAACCAATGACCTACAAAGTGAACGACTTAAGGGCGGCATTAATTTACTACATCACCTGACTGTAAATGTAGCCAACGAAAAGGTAACCAACACTATAATGAAACGTTTTTACAGTAATTCCTAATAAAATGTATATTTTCTAAATTTCTTTGTTTTATTATAAGACTAAAGAAAAAAACTATATATTGCGAAGATTAATTCGAGGTTTGGGAGCGTCAACTTGTTCTTCCAGAGCCGGTTCCTTTACAACACTTGTTGGATTCCTAACCACGGCGTCAGATGAAGCTCTTCAAGTTGAGGAAATATTTAACATAATGGGAGAAGAACTTCACATTAGCAGTCAAATTAAGAACAAAGTAAGTAGTTTAATAGCTAAATCTTGGTTATGTTTTAGTCACTCAAACTTTTTTTTTTAGGAAAATTCTGATTGTCTCGTTGGACATATTTTATTATGTGGTGCTCTTATTCGATCGGGATTATTAGGTAATGGTGTCAATGAAGATGCAACAACTAAATGTGTAGAAATCTTAGTACGAGCATCTAAATATAAGATTTTTCATGCATCCTTATCATATACATTTTTAAATGATTTACTGCAAATGGTAAGTACATTCTTCTTCATAAAGAATTGCCACGCTTAATCTATTTGGAAATTGTTTTTAGGTTTCCGAAGATAATTTCACCAATTTACTGTGGCCAACAATAAAAAATGAATTAAAACGACCGTGGGAAAAACACACCATCAACACAGTTTTTTTCCTATTGGCAACTGTCGATAAATATCCACATCTTATCGATTCTGATTTTTTGTTGAATTCTATTAAAACAACCGACATACTTACGCCACTCTCATTTAAACATTTTCGAAAAATATTTTGGGGTAATACATCAATTACCGGAATCACACATCCGGCTTATGATGTGTTTGGAAAATTTCTGCAAAAATCCAACGCCAAACAAGTTTCAAAATTTTGGACATCTGAAATTACCGAAACAATAAGAGCACCGAATAAAATCAAAGAAATTGTGACTTTGAAAATGTTCACCGATCTTCTACAAGGTGAAACCTGTGATCCATCGATTATTGTAAAGATGATTAATGGTCCATTTATCAAAATGATTACATCATCGTTAAAGACATTAAAACAACAAAAACACGAATATGTTTCAGCATTTTATGATGAATTTTTTGAGTCGATTCATCAATATTTTGGTCAAATCAAAGATGACACCATTAAATCGGAGATCATATTTAAATTTATACTTCATCCAGGTATATTAACACTTGAACGATACACAACGCACAAAGTTATTCGACAGCTCATAGCAAAATTAGGCCAAGACGGTGTTTCCAGATTGTTCGATATGTACAAAACAATTTTGCTTGGAAAATCTATTAAAAATCCTGATGACCCAAACATTATTTGGACAAATGCAGAAAAACTTCATGCCGCTCAAATGATGCAATATGTGCTTGGATTAAAGGTGGCCTTTAATGATATTGCATGGCGTACAGAACAGTTACAGTTTTTGTTGAGTATCAGTCTGTTTTATGTGTCGGAAGATGGTTGTCCGGTAAAAAAAGTCAAAGACAGTGGACGGATTACGCGGGACCTTTGGACAAATGTAAAAAATATCTTTTTTACTTGTCTTCAGACAAAATTAATTAATCTAAAAGATGAGACAAGTCTTCTGTTCACTTTGGCAACATTTGTCAATTGTATTTTGGCTAAGAGATCATCATCGAAATACTTAAAAGAGCCAATTAATGATAAATCATTAGGTGCATGGCACAATATGTTTGAGAAATGTAATCGTAAAAGTAATAGTAAAAAGAACAAGAAGATTGATCAAACATTTCACATTTTATTTATTCACATGGGTTTGCAGTTATTCCGGGAACCTGTTATGGCTCAAATTGCCATTGCTGATTTGGAAAAATGTTTAGAAAATACAAAACTCAAGAGAGAAGATAATATGGAAGAACCAGAATGGATTGAAGTTATTGTCGATTTATTTTTGCATTTACTGTCACAAAATACGAGTTTTTTACGAAATGTTGTCGGTACGGTGTTTCCACATTTATGTGAAAATCTTAATATGACTTCCGTACATCAAATTCTGTCCGTGTTGGATATGAAGAATGGAAAAAATCCGCTGAGTCGAAATGGTGAACAGGAGGAACTTTCCGAAGACGAAATTGATAACGAAGATGATGATGATGATTCTGACAGCGATCAATCATCTAGTGGTGAATTGGAGGAGGATACACTATTGGAAGAGGAAGAAGGTAAGTGTTTTGTATATATTAATTTTATTATCTCTACTTAGTCTTACCAGTTGGTTTATTTTTCTAATCTAATCTCTTTATACGGCACTTCGTTGTGGATAATCATTTTGTTCTAATGTTGCTGAATCTATAATTTTCTCCACATAACTGTCCCTAATGCATCGGGTATCTGTACGATTAATTCCATTACTATTAAATATACATTTTTAACATTAAGAAGGATCTGTAAATTTGAAATAAATAATATTTTAGGTACTGTATCGGATCAATTGCGTAATGCAATATCTACAGCGCTTGGATCAGCTGCTCTGCAAAGTGATGTCGACTCAATTGACCTTAATGATATGGATGATAAAGAGGCTGAACGACTTGATCAAGCACTGTCGGCTGCCTTTCAACAGACCAAAAAATCAAATAGTAAAAAGAAAACAAAAGAAGAACGTGTCACCACTACAACATTAATGCACTTTCGTATACGGGTTCTGGATTTGATTGAAATTTATTTGAAATCAACTGCGCCGACAATGTCAATTTGTCTGGAGATCATTTTGGCCATATTTAATATGGCAGAGAATTGCATTGAAATGAATCTCAAACCGCTTGCAATCAAAGTCGATCGGGTATTAAAAAAATTATTGATGATTCGTGAGTTTAAATGTGTCGATGATGTAACTGAAGATAATATTACTGATCTGCTAAGGAGTTTAGTGGAAAAGAAAGTAAATATAATCGCAATCAATAGTCACAATCAACTTCTATCAAAGTGTTACGCATTTCTCGTTAATTGCTCACAGATACTAAACCAAGAAGAGGTCGCTGCTGATCAAAATACATCAAAAACGCTTTTAGGATTCACTATCGATTATTTAAATGAATTTATTCGATCACGAAATCCTCAAATGACATTTAGTTTGCTGCAAGATATTTTCAAAATTCGTTGGGACGGAGTTTGGAATTTGGGAAAGCTTCTGGCTAAAAACAGTTTGGATCAATCAAATATACGAACATTCCGACGTATTCAAGCATTAGAATTGTTAGCCATAATGTATCGAAATCATGGTTTCATCAATCAGGACATTGAGCAATTCAATAAAATTACTAAAACCATAGAAAAATATTTAAACGGATATTTAAATCGTTTAGTGACCATTGAAAATATTTCGCCAAAGGAATTTTCATCGTTGGTCACACTGCTGTCAGAAATTTGGAAATGTCATAAAATGCTTAACGTTCGTGGAACGACACTAAATTGGCAAGATATCGGCAACACAGTACAGAATATACGAAAAAATGTGATTATGGTTTCGATACAAGCGTATTCGACATTTTGTAGATATCTCGGCATCAAAATGATTAAAAGATGTGCTGTAGAGGATGGTATAATAATCAATGGAATCCCTGTTGTCGATAAGTACAATGAAGAAAAGAAAATGAATGGAAATCAAAAAATGGTCACCGTCAAAGAAAATAAAAGGAAAAAGACTGCCGAACTCGACCATAAAAAACAGAAAAGACTCAAAAAAGAGAAACGACTGAGAATATCATCGGAAGGTTTTAACGGTATTTCATTTACTGGCGTTTCAAAGAGTTTAGTAAGCAGTTTTGATAATGATTTAGAATAGATTTTTTCTTTAGGTATTTTCATTTAATGTTTCTTTGTAAAGTTTCATTTTATATAAATAGAATATATAACAATATTTAATTTTTCGTGTTTATTTATTCCAAGACATTTGAATCAACATCTTTATAGAGCAAACGAATCAATTGTCATCATTTTCTCTTTGCTGTGTTTAATATTCCCTATTCCTTTCTGATATGATGTTTTTGGAATAAGTTTTCTATGAAAATGTCTCACCATATAGATGGACGAACAGCCAAATATTTTTTTGTGATATATATTCGAAGCAGTTTAGGAGACATGATTTCTTTAGAGAATAGAGTTAATTTTGCAGGCACAGTATGGCCAAACTTTTGGTTCAAGATCTAAAAGCTTGGTATGTTACTAAAGACCAAGGATCCAGTTTTTTTTTTAAAATTAGTTGAATTTTCATATTAAGGTATTCGGGAGAAATTTCCCACGGGAAAACCAGCAGGGCTGGAAAATTTCCATTAATACAGAACTATGGATAATAGATGTAAGTTTAATATTTATGAAGTCACATAATTAAATAAAATGATTTATTGGTCTTTAAGGCCATGTTAATGGGGTGCTTGTAGCGTGTTTGCCCTTGAACAACAAGCGGCTACGAGTGTGGTCCAATACGAGTAGTACGTATACACTTTGTCTGCTGAGCGTCATGTGATGAAAACTGAGCAGATGGTTCTTCATTCTCTCGCTGCGAGATTATGGGTAATCGTCGTCTCCCATACTTTTCTTTCTATTTTCTTTCCATTTATTTCTTATGGGAAAATTCGCATCAATATACGAATGCTTTGGATTACGAACATGTTTCCGGAACTTGTTACTCATATAAATATTTTATATAGGTAGATACACGAAAAGCACATCTAAAGTAAAATTTGGCTTTACGAACGAATAGGCATTTATTTAAGTATTATATTAAATTATGTATTATCTAACTATAGTAAATATTTCTATTTTTTTATTATTTTATAAAGGTGAGAGGCAACACTATATTATTATTTATTAAATTTGTCATTTTTCACGAAAAACGGTTCCGCGGAACGCTAAAGTTTGAAAACACCAATGGGGTGGGGTAGAGGAAGAATTAGCGGTATATGTACTAACAAAAATTCATCAGTTTTTCGGTGTTTCCTCATTTTAAGAAAAAACAAATATGACGTAAATTCATGTTAATCTTTTCTTGTAATGTTCTCCATATTCTGTACAGTTCTTGAAGATCTTCATCTCTAAAATATTAATTAAATACAAACTTATGTATTAATATTAATTTATTTTATTTGCATTTTTGTCAGACTACCAATGATTCGTTGTGATTTTGGGGCTGAAAACAAGATACGAAACTGGTATCTTTTCTCACTCTGTAATAAAAAAAAATTAAAATGCGATAAATTCTTTAATTTAATGTTTACACAATTATTTTATTAACTAGAAAAAACAATCATAAAATGGTTGGCATATATTGACATTACATAGTTAAAATATCCCCAAATCTTCATTAACCACCACAAAATTATTTACAATAAAAAAAAAACAGTTTTTAGGGCCCTTTTTTGCACAAAATCTAAATAAAAATCAAAAAATCAAATCCCTGCTTTTTATCGTCAAAAAACGAACTGCATGTTTGTGTGTTTGTTGTGTATGTATGTATATGTGTCATTATTGTTATTATATCATTTTTGACAACATCGTCAAATAATTTACAAAAAATAATTCAAAATAATGGGCCAAGCACATCACTAAATCTCTTCTTTTTTTTTGTGTGTGGTAAACGCTATTATTAAAGTAAATTTCTACTAAAAATAAATTTTAGAAAGTCTACAGATTCGATTTTCATTGATTATTACAAAACACATATTTTTATACAAATAATTATAGTCGTGTGTGTGTGTGTGTGTGTTTTCAGATCTCTTTGTGTTTTCTTTTTCTTTTAGTTTTCATTTAAATATCAGTTTTTTGTTTTTCTTTTGCACAATTTTTCTCTTCTTTTTCTACTAATAAATGTCACTTCACTTTTAAGATCAATCTTTATTGTTTCGTCATTGTCTCACTTTCTTCTGTATTTATCTGTTTTCTGATTTTATTGAAATTTCATATAATTATAGTATTCTTATTCTTACAAATAAAAATGTTCTCATGAGCACCACTACGATGACGAAGCGGCTATAATTGCTGTCGATGATGATGATGATGATGATGACGACGATGATGATGATGATGATGATGAGGATGATGACGATGATGATGATGACGATGTTGATGATAATAATGTTGTTGACGATGGTGTCATCAACGACAAAGATGACAATGCCGACGATGACGGCATAACAGGCGTCACTGACGATATAGGTGGTGACAACAACGAAGAATATGGTTTCGATTTCAGTTCGGCCATTGTCATTGGTCCCGACCCCCGAGACACCTGGAATAATACTCGAGAAATAATAAGCGCAACCTGTTGATCCAGTATATGGCTCATAACAAGGCCAAGTAAACGTTGTTCCTGTTGCAAAAATAATGGTCGATTATCTGGATGTCGTGCCAAATGCAACAATGTGCCGGCTGTCCGTCGTAGCATATCCAAACTGGTTCCCATTGAATCAGGATTTTCTCGCAGAAAATTAATGCCATGCTGATTGGCCACACCGAGTGCCGTCTGTTCGGCCTGTTCGATAAATGCAACTAAATACGATATACATGGACTTTGCATGGCAACCGTTCGAGCCATTGCACTGTCTGCAGCTGCCAGATAATGTAGTAAATTTACAGAAAACTCTCTTAATACTTGATCCTCGTTTCGGCACAAATGCCTCGTAAGTACAGAGCATAATTTTTCTAAACGTGAAAATGGTGGTGTGGCTATTACCAAATCAACATTCGCATCGGTTACACATAGTTTGCACAATGCTTCCAATGCCAAACGTTGCGGTGACAATGATGCCGTTGGTGAACATGATGGAAATGGATCTTGGCCATGGGCTGATGGACATACGGCCCAATGTAGTAATCCATCTAAGGCCGGACGTGTTATCAGTTCTTCAAATTTCGACAATTGCATATGACCTGCTATATTGGCAACTGCCACCATCATATTTTCACGTAGTTGTATCAAATATTCCCACCACCATTCTGATTCACCTTGCAGGCTACTGCACGAATCGGCAAAGTCGGTATCATCCTCACGATCATAGTTTCGTGTTTTCTGCGCCCGAACCGGATGATCATGATGCAACAGCAGTACTTTACCTAATATTGCCAGGAATGTTTCGGAATTTGCGAATATCGATTCATTACCAGGAACAAATGTCAAATTTCGAAGAATATTCGAAATACATATAGATCTTCTGGCCAACGTATCTTGACTTTCGTTGATCAAATACAGGGATGCCTCATCACGTGCATAGCATTCATCCTCATAGTCACTAACCCGTCTTCGTTTTAATGTACCAGCCGGATCATGTACGGTTGATCGAAAATCAAAAATCACTTCCGATGATTTTCGTACCACCGAACTTTTACAATCATCCTCTGTATCATTCGATTGTGGTCCATTTGGTATTCGTTCCAATTCCATATCTACCTCTCTACAATCACTATCCATTGGTTCATGTTTTATTGACACTGAATCATCGTCACTACTACTAATAACACCACCGCCAATGCCGCTATTACCACCAATGCTACAATGTTCTGTCATATCTTCCTTTAACCTAATCAGTTTTGCTACATTACTAACCGTTTTTTTATCACCATTTTTACTATCGCTAACACACTGCTGTCGGGATGACGACGATGAACTATAACCGGTTTTATCACTTTTTATATATCTAGCAAATGGAATGTTTACAATTTCCGCACGAAACGAGTCTATAATATGATCATGTGGATGTGGCTGAGTATGACCGTATGTCCATGGATCACCACCAACACTACTACCTAATTGATAATTCCGATTGGAATCAATGTCCCAACATCGTTTAGTCTCTAACACAAATACATCATCTTCGGCATCTTTTATTTTTACAGGTATACCTTTACGGGAACTAAGCGTATAGTTGGTTGTTGTTGATAGTAGAAGAACTCGATCCGATGGATTTGGTATTTCGGTAACTTGTCCCAAATCAACTGGTTGTTTATCATCGTCTTTATTATTGTCCGATGTTAATGAACATCGCCATCCATATCCATGTTTGTCTTCACCATCCGGATCGAACATGTCCGCTAAGCTTTTTTGAAAATGATCTAATAGTAGCGTTAACAATTTTGGAAGATGTGCCAAACCAAAATACTGTACAGCCGTATCGTCAAATAGTAATATATTCAGTACGTCCAGTGCCCATGTACTTTCGGACAATAGTCCCGACTGAAGACACATAAATATTCGCCATGGATCGGTTGTACCCAATTCGGCTCGACAAATACGTTTCCTTCGATACAGTACCGGTGTCGTTGCCTCAATACTATCGGGTGGAAACACAATGTCACGTTTGGCCGGTGCACCAGATGGTGGAAAAGGTACTGGCGCTGGTTTTGATCCTTGCGGTGGTGGCATATTAAATGGTTTGCCGCCACGTTGTTGTGGTCGCATTGGTGTTGATGGACCTGTTGGGCCAGACGGTTGATTCATATTTGTCCATTGAGGTGGTTGGCTCTATAGAAGAAAAAATTTGTTTTTTTTTTATTTAATTGTTTTTAATGTTAATTTATTTAAATTCGTTTCGAAGAGAAACGGGTTTAAAAATCAAAAATAATGTACGAGAAATTTACAAAAAAAAAAAAAAAAAAAAATAAATTACCTGCTGAGCTGTTGGGTATGGCGGTTGTTGACTTTGAGGTGGATAACGATGCTGTTCCCATTGTGCTGGCGGTTGTCCACTTGTTGGTCCTGGCGGACCCGGCGGTGGTCTCTGTCCACTATTCCATTGCTGTGGTGCAGGTTGGGGTGGATATTGTCCCCGATTATATTGACCCGGTGGCCCGCCCGAATTATTTTGCCAACCACCTAAATTTGTTAAAAAATCAAAAATTAATATACAAATTCAATATTATTGCAAATAAATTAAATTTCCTTCGATTGAAGACGTACCATACACTTGCGGTCTTTGGCTATATACTGACGGTGGATAAGGCTGAGGTTCTTTTGCAAAGTCAGGATGACGTCGTGGTTGTGGAGTCTAAAACATTCGATAAAAGAAACAAAAAAAAAATCAAATTAAATTAAGTTTTCAGTTCGGCTCATTTCATACATGTTCCATAAACCATTTATATGTAGTAAATATATATAAAAAAAAAAAAAACAAACAACTAAATAGACCCAAAAACCATTAACTAAATACATCTTTCTTTATTTAAAATACTTAAAATCACAGTTAGTTTAAAGCCTGGTGTGTGTGTGTGTGGTTATAATTAATAAAAATTTGTACATAAAATTAGCTCCAAAAATAATTTTGTGTTTTAATATAACTCGAAATAATATTTTTTTTTTTTGTAATTTAATAATTTCAGTGATTTTACATCGAATTGTTTTAATTAATAGACCAAAGTACCAAAAAAAAAAGGAGATTTTTCTGTAGGTATATTTATAATAGCATGCAATCTAATAATTATTTAAAAAAAAAAAAAAAAACTTTAATTCAAGCAAATTTTGAATAATTCGGCTACTTATATGTACACGTACGTTGTGATGGTAGGGGGATGTTTTGGCGGGAGACATTGGGGCTACAAGCTGTCGAGCTAGTTGCGAATTCATATTAATCGAGTTGATCGAATTTTGTGACATCTACAGCAGGGATGGTACATATACAAATACACAGTATAAAAAGTATTTTTGAATTTTTTTTTCTCTTTTTCTTTTTCTTTTGCTTTTGCTTTAAATCTATTCAGTTTCGATGTGAAAAGGAACAATTTCTTCGTACACTCACTACACGTTTTGTTAAAAAATTATAATTCAATAAAACAAGCACGGCCATCATTAGGATCCGGAAAAGTACAGGGATAAACTATTTTTTTCTGGGAGTAATATCAAGTTTTTATTAATGTATAACAGGCCTATTCTCCGCCATGAGTGATTTTGGGTTCTAAGATTTTAATTCGCTCATAGCTTTTTATCATAATTGGAATTCTAGCAAAATTTATCATAGAATTGTATTATTCATCTAGTACCTTTGCCGGTTTTGAGTTAAATGCGATTTTAAGCTATGAGCGAGCGCTCATAGATTTTGGGTTAACTAGAATACACTTTTCGGTAAAAACTATCGTACGGTGAATTTAGAGGCAAATTATGATAGATATGGATGCTGTGAGTGATTTTTGACACAGAACATACCTATCAACCTATATTGTTTTCCACTATTTCCGCTATTTTTTCCTATAAACCTCTATTTAGTTTTGTTCCTTAATTATTATTTATTTATTTATTGCATTTTAGTTATTTTGATAAGAAACATATATTCTATCTACTAGTAGGTCATGTTTTTACCGAATTTGAACTATTTTCTTATTTATAGCCTCTATTTAGAGCGCTTAAACCACATTTTTTAGTGTCTACTTTTCCGGGCCCTAGTCATCTTACATACACATTTTTAATGTTCACACCTCGTATAAAATCGTTGCAAATTCGAGCCGTTCCCTTTTCTTGTGACTATGAAGACACAGAACAGACAAAAGACCTTTGTTACACAACATGCGCCCAATTATATGCATTTATGAAGAGTGTGTCCAATTCACTGGCCATAGACTGTAACAGCGCCCAATATTGTTTAACTTCAGTCATGGTAAGGGATGATCAATGTATATACATACTTAGGGTATAGTACAACATTACAACATTGGAACCTAGTGATGAGCTTTATATAGATAGATAGATAGATAACTTAAAGTGACATAAAAAAAATAATACAAAATTTCATAGAAAATAGCAATGAATAAAGAAATCGTGTTCCTTGTCATTATCGAAACCGAATGCAAACAAAACTGCGATCAAATTAATCAAAACAAAGCTTAAATTTCTCTCTCTATGCTTTACTTTACTTAATTAGAGTATTTGGATCTGAAACAACAAATAGTAACACTAACAAAAGAACATACTTGATCGGGTCTATAGTCAAATTGTTGAGGAGGTGGTGGATATGGACCCGGTGCTCCTTGTGGTGTTTGAGGTGGTGCACCAGCGCCAGGAGCCGGTGCTGGTGTCGAACCAGTTGGCGGTTGTGTATATGGTCGAGGTGGAGGTGGATAAGTACTAGGTGCACCACCATAACCTCGATATGGATCGCCAGAAGTAGGCGGTGCTCCAGTTGTTGGTGGAACGTTACTGCAAATTAAAACAAAAATCGTAAAAAACTATTTTATTCTAATTTTTAAAAAAAACTTACCTATCACTTTCAGGTCCAGCATATGGTGGATACATTGTTCGATTTGGTGGCGCAAATTGTCCCTGAGTTGGTGGATATTGACCAGGTGCTTGAGGTGGACCATATTGATCGGGTGCACCATATGAGTAGCCTCCTTGTTGTCCTGTATACGGAGCACCTATAAATGAAAATTTTAAATTGTTGTATTAAATTTAAAAAAAATTAAAATGCAACATGTTACAAACTTGAAAAAATTAAAAATTCCTCTATTTGCAGTTTAGTATTTAAAACAAAACATGCAAACAAAACATTCCAAATCTTCACTAATTCTATTATAGGAGAATTCAATTATTTCAAATTCTTTTGATGCAATTCTCGGAATATTTGAATGAATGAATTAAAGCCAAAATATTTTTCTACACGTTTAATAATTAAATTAAAAATCAATAGAAACACATGCATTTAATTTGTAGTGCCAATATAAAAACTTCCAAATATCAACAACAAAAGTAACAAAAACAAAACAAAACAAAACAAAACAAAACAAAAAAACAAAATAAATAAAAATTAATTCAAAAGAATTTTGTTTAAAAATCACTCGACAAATGATTTTGTGTTATGTGTACCTTGAGAACGCGATACGGAAGGATAGGGAGCACCTTGCTGATATGGGGCGGCACGTGGCTGACCGACTGGATCATCAAACGGATTGCTCACGCTTATATTATCACCACTAGCCGTAGGTGCGCTACCTATTTTGTGTTGATTTGGTTTAAATTTAAAATTTTAATGCGTCAATTTATGTGATTTTTGTTTTTTTTTTTTTTTTTTTGGTTGATTGATGATAATAAAAACAAAATCAAAATCGAAAATAAAATTAAAAATTGTTTAATAATCGACAAACCGTAATGCAAAGAAATGGAGAAGAATCTTCTTTCAAAAAACATCTACACTTACTAAAAAATTATGACTGTGTGTGTGTGCATTATCTATTGATATGAGATTTGGAAACCGGTATTCACTCCGAATGAAGATCGATCTAAAATCTAAATGATGAGATCAGAACTTTCTATTTGTATAATATTGTTTTAGGAACTTTCGTTATATGTACATATGTACAACGCTCTGGGTTTTAGATAATGTTCGCGATTTCAAGACCAGGCCATCTTTAAAAAAAAACTATTAAATTTTTTGTATTAACTTACTTTTAAAGAGTAGAAAAAATAGAGTAGTGGTCTCCCTACCAATTTTTAACCTATAAAAAATTAAAGCCAATATTTCGCCAATATTTAAACTCAGAGTACCGATGTTCAACAAAGAATGAAGAACCGTCAAAAATGCCAATCCAAAAATTTATGCGGCAGATTATCTCCACTCTAAGTCTAAGTTCTTAACTCACCAGTTGGATGCGTACATAAAAATAGTTTGAGAAGAACTCGTAACAACTTTCTTGATTGGAAGGAGTAAAAAAAACAAAAGCTCAAGTAATGTATATGTTTTAGCGACAAAATAACTTCAGTCCTAGAAACATCTATGAACACACCCCAGACCAAATCTTGTGTAAGACATTCGAGAAATCGTTTGGTTTCGTTTGTCTGGGATTTTTACGAATAATTTGTCTGGAATAATTTAATAATCCTTAGTTTTGTGTTTCCATGCTATTAATACACATTTTTATTAGGAGGTTATTGTAGTTAAGTGTGGAAAATAAAATAAAAAATATCCATTTGTGCTCCATCTTTCTATAAACCTCTACGGTCTACGCTAATTCACAATTTTGATACAAATGTTTTTGGACTAAGTAAAACGCAATTTAAAAAATGAATATAGATAAAAAAAAGCATTGCAGTAATTAGATAAAATTAAATAATAATAAAAAAAAAAACAAAACAAAAATTTAAACTAAAAGTGATAGTTGATAAATTAAATAAAACAAAAACAAAAACAAAAACAAAAACAAAACAAAAAATAAATAAAGAAAAAACACAAAACATAAGCTAAGCTGATAAACGTCATCAAACAAAAATAAAATCATCAAACCTACCTGAATGGGGCGATTGTGAGTTACTTTGTGACGGTGGTCGCTGCATTGATGGCTCATTGTATCCAGGACCAGCACCTGGTGGATACCCGCTTGGATAACCACCATAACCGTCCATTGATGTTGGTGTTGAACCAGGCGGTGGAAATGAATCTTGTGAATTTGATGAACCTTTAAATAGTATTTCTACAATTATTTCCAAATATTCGTTGATAATTTATCGATTTTGTTCACTTTTGGCAATACCTGGTGATGGTACTGATGCTGCTTTTGTTGATTTCTTTTTTGAACCGGCCTCTACTTGTTGAATGATTGGCAACGGATCAACGCCACCTCGATCAAAATGGCATTCAAATGCAAGTAAATTTTTTGTATAGTGTTTTCGTAATGTATATGCAGCACTACTACTTGCACCGATTCCTAATAGTCCGGCAATGTCTTTCCATGTTTTACTTTTGGTAACCTATTGATGATTGACGATGGAAGAGAAAACAAAATTTTATCAATAATTTTGTTCCGAGGAGACCAGCATAAGTGATATTCTTGATGATTTCAAGGTTTTTTTTTTCTTTTCTTATTTCTTTTGTCTTCTTTTCGTCAATAATTAAATAGAGTGCGTGATGATGACAAACAATAGAAAATAGGAAGGACTTAAGCTACGGGCACAATGCACCGCGCCGTTCCGTTCCGTTCCGTCCCGCTCCGTTTTTAAATTTAAAAAATGT